>OY986439.1:68993894-69191394 GCA_963920525.1 Dichetophora obliterata
TCAATTGATTACAGCAGTTTTTTATATATTTTGTGTTACATTTGAATGCAGTTCAAATATTACAACGATACTTTATACCTTTGGAATCAATTCGATACTATTGTGTTATTGTATTTAATTTTCAAGACACGCTGTATTATATTTCAATACAATTTTGTATTATATTTCAATACATTTCAAATATTACAAAGATATTTTATAACCTTTGGAATCAATTTGATACTTTACTATAATATAATTTACTATAATATTTAATTCTTAATACAAAATCAGTATTAAAAATTAATACAAACTGAAAATTAAATTTCAATACTTTTTTTTTATTAAAAATTAATTTTAATATTTTTCAAGTATTTTCAATGAAGTATTTTTCAAGTAATATTTTTCAATTTTAATACAATTTCCCCAGACAAAATATTCGACAGGAAAACGGCATTATATCAGCATAATTGTGGCAAATGAGCAGAGTTCTGGCAGTATGTTGAAATGTGGTGGCGGCCAGTTTACTTTTTATCAAAAAAGGCTGCCAGAAAGTAGCAGCATGAAGGCATGGAAAAGTCAGTAAAAGGCAGTGAGTCGAAATTCGGCATTGTTTTGGACGGCAACTGAAATGTTCAAGCAGCTCAAACATTTTGGATTTTTCAGCAGCAGACTTCCTACGCACTATAACGGCAGGCATATGAACTCTGTTGAATAAAAGCTTTATTTTGGCATTGAACTGAAATATTTTGGCAGGCTTAAAAGTTTTGTTTTTTACAGAACAGAATGCTTTCACGCTATATTGGCAGGCACACGAACTCTATTAAAAACAAACATTGTATTGGCATCCAATTGAAATGGTATAGCAGCTTAAAAATGTTTTGCTTTCTAGACAACAGAATTATCTCGTCTTATACTGGAAAACGCTTTTATTCTGTCTAACTCTTCTGAGCTCTAACTTTTTACTGGCTTTAACTTGAAATTTTGAAAACCTTTTCACATGTAACATATGAACTTGACAGTTACAGTTAATTTTTTTTTTGCCGAAAGTTTACATAAATAAACGTTATTTAAAAATTGATAAAGGTAAAGGTGCTTTATTCGTATTTAGTGAAACACTAAGAATCATATTTGGTGGAACGCAAAACATAAGAAATATCATTTACATGTAATGCAAAATTCAGTTTTTAATACATTGTGGCGAAATTTACTGTATTTCAGAAGATCTGAATGATTAAGTTCTGGGGTCATTCATGAATCTATTTTCGCATTGATTGCGATAGAGTTCACCATCGTAAATGTCTTCTAGCCTGTCAATATTTTCTTTTTCCTGCTAAAATGGTAAGCACTTGTTTGCAGAAATGTTTGCGAAAAATAATTGCTTGCCCCTATTGAAAAGGTGAGTAGATATCCGAATTCGCCTTTGCTATTATATTCCTCGCATTTCCTTTTACTGGTCTCTAACAGTTGTTGCAATGCGCCGTACACTTAATAGCGGAATTTATTTTTATGAAATGTTTTTTAAAGACATAAGTGGAGATGGGCGTTTCAGGGCATATGGATGGAATCAATCAATTCCAACAAACTGCTTAATGCAGAACCGCTTCGTTTGTGTCGTAAAACGTATGCTAGAATTGTGGTGAACACTTCAGATGTTGATACCGGAGATCCTAGAACAAATCTATCTTTTCCAGCAATCAGATCTTCACTATCCTCGTCTGATGCACAATTTTTTGATTCTGGGAAGGATGAGTGACCAGGGAATTCATCATCTCAATTAAAAACTTTAACTGATTATATGGTACAAACATTTCTCTGTCAAATTTCGTTAAGGAAATCTGCTTATTTTTTGCGTGTTTGACTATGTTTTAGTAGTGCAATAATTTCAAAACTCACCATTCGTTTCAATAAAACTGTTCGCACACGTAGTCTCTGGTATTGTTAGTGGCATTGCTATTATACCCACAGGAGTGGATTGCCTTCTTTGTTTGTGTTTATTTAGACCTGATATACTTAAGATAAACTTTTAAAAAAAACAACTTAGAAATTTACGTTTGAAAAATCTCACTCAAAATTGTATGTCACAACATCAAAGCCGTTCAACATTGAAGTGAATCGAAAAAAATCGACAAAACCAAGGACCAAAAACTGTTAGTTAAACAAAAAAGTGCAAATATATAAAATAACCTAAAATATATAAAAGAAACCAATATTTTGTATTCTATGCCATGTTAATGCCCCATCCAATTGCCTGCCACTACCTGCTTGTATTCTGCCCTGTACATTCCCTGCCAAGTTGCTTCCACTGAACGCCACTTGCATGCTCTCTTATACATTTTTGAGCCTCTGTTAGCCAGTCTGCTGTTCTGTACAGTGGCAGCCAACTGGCTGATTTTGGTACAATTCCCGCCCTGCCCTGCCAAAATTGGGCCAAAATAATTTCATTTATATTCCAATAAACAGACTACCTGTCTGCCGTTTTAAGTTCATTTTCCGGCCAAAAATTTTGTCTGGGGTTTGGTGTGGTTATATATGTAAGCCCAAAATTATTACAATTTATTCAAAGATTTCTAACCAAACAGTGTAGTCATAGCGCCTCGATATACCTCGAAATCTAATAACACTCCAGATGATGAAGTAACAAAGAAGATTTTAAGACCAACTGGACGAAGCTTATTCTTTCCATGCTCCCAAGCGAATCTTGTACATTTACCCAAAGAAGTAATCATTTGTTCATATACCGAAACTGTTTTAAAGTTTCTTGGTATGTCAAGACAACGGTTTCTTAAAGTGTAACCGGCACTTCACTGGTAGTGTCGACATTTTCCTCACAGGTGCCGTCGTCCGATTTTGCCTCACTAGCCTCATTACTATCAACTACGCCATCATCTTTGTCCGCAAAACCGTCGCCCTCAGAATTGGAATATCCTTCGAGTTCTGAGTCGTTTTCCAACCAGTTCAAAATCTCTTCCAAGTCATGAAGTACTTTCTCTCCGGTACTTTTGCTCCGACCAAAGAAAAAAAAAATTTTATTGAAAACAATACTTTTTAACATTTCATATGAGAACTAATACAAATTCCAATTTCTGCCGTTTCAAATAATAATAAATATTCCAGCTTACTTTATGGGTGTCGTTGCTGCTCAGACATTATGTACTATTTTGTTGTCAAATTGTTATAAAAGCGCGGAAAGAAGCAAAAACACATGTGTCTAATGCGAAAGCAAAGAACATATATGATTGTTTCTACTATTAAGGAGTAATACTAGTGGTTTATGTTCGAAAAAAACTTATACAAAATCCAGTTAAAACTATGTGTAGGTTGGTATTGAAAGAGTTAAAAAGCAAAAAAAAAATTGTAATAAAATTATCTGCAAATTTGCTGCTAAATAGCATCGAACAAAAAATAAGCACACGAATTCAGTTTACAGGAACAAAACATAAATAACTTAAGTGGCAATCGTTCAAGTTTTTGCATGGTATTTAATTTACACATTTTATTTAAATTAAGGGTAATCTTAAGTGTGCTAGAAATAGCTAATAATTTTATTTATTAGAAAATAGAGAGGCTATTTTGCTCATAAGCAATACCTTTAACTTATAAGGACTTACTTAGATTTTATTTTTTAGGCTCATTGAGCTTCGTCAAGAAACACTGCTTTTCAACAGTTTTATTGATTTTCGCAAATTCACTCTTTATATTAAGGTATAGTATTTGGATGGAAATTATGTAATTGTTTTAAGTTTGAAACAAAAATTGCTCAACTTGATAGAAAAGTAAAAAATTACTGATTTTTCTATCAACTTTTTTCAATGGTAATAGTTTTATAACCCAATATTCACAAATCTATTTTCCATTTGAATGCCACAGAAATTCCTCTGATTGCCTTAACACCGTTTTTGTTTGATCGTTATGCTGTGTTCACACTGAGCGCTAAATGCGTATTTAGAGCATTTACTATATATATTTGTCCATACTACTTCTACAATGAGTAAAGGGCCATTTATAAATGTGGATTTCGTAAATGCGCATTTAGCTCTCAATGTGAACATAGCATTACATTCATCTCTCTTTATTATTTCTCCATAATTTAATATTATAGAAATTGAATTGTTCAATTGAATTATTTCCATTAATTCCTAGCAATATATTTATGAGAATTATTAAACCAATTCAAAATTAAAGAGCAGATTTTTTGAAACTATTATGTCTTTAATGTGTGATACTATTTGAAGAGTATCTTAAAGAAAAAAATTCAATTAAGTGCTTGTCAAAGTGTTCGCTTTAAAAAAATGTACTTGGAGTCCTTTCGTTGTGCCACTCTTCAAGGGTATGCCTGCTGGCTACAAGCACTGTTGAAATAGAAAATTGGCAACATTAATAAAAGAGATTTTGCACACACACACTCACCCACACACAGAACGTTATTCAATCGGAAATGTCATTGATGTGCCTGCTCAACTCTTGAACAAAGCAGGCGATGTCAAGATAACGTCACACCTCTTTAAGTCAAAAACACACCTACATGATTGCAGACATACTGGATGTTGATTTTGCATTAATTTTATATACGTCCTAAACATGCAAATGCCACAACAATAACAACAACGACAACACCAACAGCAACATCAATCAATCACAACAGCACACGCTCAATAAAACATATGAACGTGTGAAACGGAAGCGCCACTTCTAAAGTTTTGCCAATGTGGCTTACTTTTATGTGGCGTAGAATGGCGTGGCATAGCGTGGCGTATTCCTTGAAAGGAAATGAAAATATTTTTATTTTATAACATTTAAAATAGCTGTGCAGTGTCGTGGCGAGCGCCTCTATAAAGCGTGCTATTGACAAACAAACTAACAAGCTGCGATTCTTATTTATATCCTTTTTTTTACTAGTTCTGCGTTAAAATAGATAAATCTTGTTTTTGTTTTTTTCTTTCAATTTATTTTTTCTGTTAAATTGAACTGTAATGGAATTGACCTGGTTTGTTGGTCGGTGGCTGGGTTGTCTTGCAGCAGGATCTACGTTTTGACAGCTTTGGTTGGCATTCAGTTATTTAAATTTATGTTGCTTTTTCTTTCTTTTTCTTCATGAGACATTGTCCTATTATAATCCTGTTTCAATATGCTGTTGTTGCGTATGTGTAGTTGTGCTCGCTAGTGTTGCCAACAAATAGCGTTATTTACACTCAATAATCTTTTATGCACGGTGGCCATCAGCATGGAAGATCGATTACTTTGATATGAAATTACATTTTTCTGGTTTGCCATTCGATAAACTTTATTTTTACTGCAATTTGAGCAGATCACAAATTTTAGACAAGGCGTTTTTTTATACACCTTAAATGTGGATTAAAATAAAATTCTCTAAGAGCCTTTTGCTTCAATATTTTTCACTCAATTAATTGAAACCTACACATGAATTCAACCTGATCTCCACAAAATATTAACAAGCTCAAGAAAATCATTCATATTTTATGCTTTTTTTATAACCTTACGTAATTCTGTCACGAACTCGTTAGTTTGCATAACTTGAATTTGCATTTACCTAACAGTCACGTAACGTAATTCTATACAAAACGCTTCGTCTTAAATCTTCTTTTGCCGACTTGCCAGTCGCATATGTGCTTCCATATGCTCTGAAGTGTATATATGTGTGTGTGTATAGATGTAAAAATAAAAACAAGAAGAGGAAAAGCGAATAAAAAATAATGGCATCCAATATTTCATCAGCTGATATTTTTCCAATTAACCTGCAGCAGTCAATGACTTGGAAAAAAAACAATTAAATTGGACTTATGTGGTTACGAAGGCAAGAGTGTTTTTTTTTTTTGTGTAGAGCTGTTGAAGGATTATATGTATTTATGTAGGTATTTGTATGTATAAAATTAATTACTGAAATTATTTTCTAATAACCAAAAAACATTTTATTCCAAGACACTTCAGTTCTAAAAATTTGATTAAGCTAGGTTAGGTTGAGACGGCAGCCGCTTTACGTGCCTAAACCATACCACACATACATGCAGAAAAATGGTCTTTTCGACTTTGATTGTAGCAAACATATTTCTATTTACCGTAAATTTATTTAGCAATTCTGACCATATTTTGTTTATTATACAGGCTCTCATCACGTGTGACGAAAATTGTTTGATGATATCGTTTCAACGATACTTTAACCCTACGCTCCATAACCGGGTACCCGGGTACTTTTTTGAACTTTAAAGTGCTGCTGTTCCTTTATTTTTGAAGATAACAACATGAAACTCCGGATCATCAGAGATTTCGGCTAAACTTAGAGACTAGAAAAAAGTTTATAAAATTTGGTGAAATATATTAACTAAAAAATGCGTTTAATGTTTTTGCATACAGGGGTCCATGACCAGGGTACCGGGGTACCTTAGTGCAAATTACCTAATATTTCAAAGAAAAAACGTTTGTTTTATTTTTATTTTGTTTCAAAATGTTTATTGATGTGTAAAAAATGAACTGTAATTGTTTTTTAGTTAAATTATTTATATTTTATTATAAGTATGATTTAAACTATCAAACATTTAGAATTTGTATTTAAATCATATAAAGTCAACATAAATTTTATTCATTTTAACTTATTTCTAATATTTGATGTCTTATGTTGAGTCATTGTTGAAACATGGAAAACATTTTGATATTGTTTGAGTATGTTGATCGCGAATTGGTTTCTTGCAAACGTTGCAGACTTTTCTCGTCTTTCTTCTCCTTTTGTCTGGCAAAGAAGCGCACAAATAGCAGCATCCTGTTATTAGCTTCCTGCCATCAGTAGAAGCAGCCGTAGAAGTAGATGGTTGCTCGGTATAAGTTACCGTCTCCACTGGTCTTCCCAAAAAGCTCTCAATTGCTGATTTGGTGGAAAAATGGCGCATTACTTGGCGATTAGCTACTCTTTCTTCTATTATTGGCGCACACAAATCTCCAGCAAGTTTACGCAAAAAGCGTTTTCTCCGTATTGTTTGATATGGAACAGTTCTGTTATTAGCATAAAATATAGTGTATGCCGCGAAAGCACTAACATAGAGCATATTGTACAAAAACGACAAAGGCCACCTTTTTGTGTGTCTCTGTGTGGTATACTCCCGAAGCGTCTGGTCCATAACATCCACGCCACCTTTCGTTTTGTTATAAAAATTGATGATTTCTGGTTTGCCATTTTCTTCTACAGTTGCATCATCATGCAGAGTCGACAACAATATGACGGAATTTGTTTTCCTCTGTTTGTATGAAACCATAGTCACCTTCTCGTGGAAACCAAATTTGCTTGTCCCAACGGTCCAACTCTTATCGTCTTTCATTTCTGTTGGTATATAGGCTTTGTTTCGCCGCAGTGTTCCAACAATGCTAAGTTTGGCGGATATCAGCTGCTTTGCCAGTGGCAGCGTCGTAAAAAAATTATCCATGGTGATATTACGTCCGCTATTGTGGTATGGCCCAACCAAATCTCTGACTACTCTTTCGCCTACACCGATTTCGCGACCACTGTCTTGTTTGCCAGTATATATTTGGCCATGAAGAGGATATGAATTTTTAGCATCGCATATCCACCATACCTAGATCCCGTATTTCGCAGGCTTCGATGGAATATACTGGGTAAATTTTGTTCTGCCGCGGTACAGATACAATTGTTCGTCGATTGTTAAATTTTCTGTAGGCACATTAGAGTGGACAATTTTTATATGGAATTATTTTTGTTTTTTGTAGGAGGTGGTTCGCCCCCTAATTTTTTTCTTTTGGGCACAAATAACATATTTCCAAAACTGTAGACTGTTTGGTCAACGTTAAGGCGTGGCACATGCGCCCTCAAGTTGACAAGAAGGGATTTTGCACAATTTAATAAGAAAAAAGTTATAACTTCATTATTATTTATCAAAATTTATGTTAAGTATCGATATTATATTTAATTTTGACTATTATTTAAATGCATGCCCCTAAAAAGGCGTGGCATCTTATATAATTTAAGTAATATATACGAAAATATGTAGTTTTTGCTTCAAAATATGATGGAATCTTACATATGTATGTAAAATTTATTTCCTAAAAGTCATTAAATAAATGCCGGCAAATTGCTACTCCTACTAACAAATGCAGCTCTGTGCTAATTAGTTGCGATCAAGCAAACTTATATTTACATAGAAGTAGCAACACTGGAATAACGATCAAGCAAACTTATATTTACATAGAAGTAGCAACACTGGAATAACGGTATCTAGTACACATGTGCTTTTGTTAAGCTAAAAAAGAGCGTTGATAATGTGTTGTTATACATGCAAATGTGAAAATATTAATTTGATTTGATTGAAAGATAAGGTTTATAAAATTGGTAAGTTTAAACAACAAAGTGTTCGATATTTTCAAAATATAATAACATATTTAATATTATTAATGTAACTCAAACAGCAATGGAAACAAGAGCAAATGAAAAGTTATTTCTGCTTGGGCACGACGAAAGTCAAATCATTGGGTGCAAGTTACCATCAAAAGGGCAAATATTGAAAGTTATTTTTTACAATATGCGGAAAATTAAGCTCAATCTTCGTCCGAGTGCATATCTTGTAATTAAAGAAGCAGAAGTACTCTGGGATAAAGCACGTATTCCCACAAGCCAGAATATTCGTAGCGTTCAGAAAGTGGAAGCTCTATATCATCAGTGGAAGACACTTCAGAAAACTTGTAAGCGCCGTACAGCTCTACAGGAGAAACGTGAGCACGATTTTGTGGAAGAATTAGACGATTTGTTTGATATCGCTCATGGTGATGCGTTAAGTATTATTCAAATCGAAGAAGATATACTATTTCTACTTAATCAACGGAAAAAAGGCAGACCAGGTGGTATGATTGGAAGCGATCGAGCACTTTTTGAAAGAGAGAAAAGAAGAAATATGCGTGAAGAAAGAGAACTGATAAGGCAAGAAAAGTATCACCAGGAGCAATCTCAAAATTTGGTTGCAAGTCAGGACTACTCAGATAATGAAGGACAATTGGCTGAAATAGACAGTGATGAGCTTCAAGACAATTTTCAACAAACATCTACTGGAAATGTGGGAAAGAAACGTAAAATGAAAAACTTTATAACACCCAAGCTTGTTGCGACTCTGGGCAAGTGTAAAGTTAGCGACAGAGATGCTGTTCGAATTCTCATAGGCACTGCTGAAGCATTATAGCAAAACATTTTACCGCAAACCATTACAGTACATTGGGATGGAAAGCTGTTACCATCATTAACTGGAAAGGAAAAAGTAGACAGATTGCCAGTTGTTATTACATCTACAGAGACAGAGCATCTACTTGGAGTTCCTGCATTACAGGCTGGTACAGGAAGGCAACAGGCTGAAGCAATAATCCAATTATTAAAAGAGTGGAATTTGACAGACAAAGTTCAGGCCCTGTGTTTTGATATAACAGCAACAAACACGGGAAGACTTCAAGGTGCTTGCGTGATATTGGAACAGGAATTAGGAAAAGATCTTTTGTACTTGCCCTGTCGTCACCACATCTACGAAATTGTATTAAAGAGCGTATTTGAAATAAGAAATTTGTCTTCAAGTGGACCAACTTTGTCAATTTTCCAAAAGTTTAAAGGGTCCTGGGCGATGATAAACCAAGAAAGTTTTAAATGTGTTGATGGCGAGAAGGTAAGTCAGCATATAAGCGTTTTCGAATTAGAAGATCTAGCCACGTTTTTCCGCCAATATTTAAAAATAAAACAGCCTAGGGCTGATTATAAGGAGCTTCTGGAATTAAGCCTAATATTTCTTGGGGAGCACGAAAGGAATTATAAATTCAAGTCACCAGGAGCATGTCATCACGCTCGTTGGATGGCCAAGGCGATTTATTCATTAAAAATGTTTTTATTCAGAGAAGAGTTTGTCATGTCGTCAGATGAAATAGACGCCATACGCGATGCTTGTTTATTTATTGTGAAAATTTATGTAAAAGTCTGGATAGAAGCGCCAATAGCTGCCAAAGCGCCTAATCAAGACCTTCTTTTTATTAAATCTCTTTTCGCCTACAAAAATGTCAACGAAAACGTAAGCAATGCAACTTTGGGAAAATTCCGTAACCATTTATGGTATTTAGCAGCAGAAACAGTAGGTTTTTCGTTTTTTGATGAAACCATTACTTCTGAAACAAAAACTCGTATGATAAAGAGACTTCGTGTAGAGTCAGAAAATGAGAGCAAGCGGCTGATTACTGATATACAGGACTTACAATCAAAATCAATTGAGGACTTCGTAACCAAAAATACACTTCACTTCTTTGAACGTTTTTCGATTGCAACCGATTTTTTCCAAAAAGAACCCTCCCAATGGCAGAACGAGCCAAGCTATATACAGGGCGTAAATATCGTCAGTAAAATGAGGGTAGTTAACGATACTGCCGAACGAAATGTTAAATTAATGGAAGAATATAATAATTCATTATCAAAAAGTGAAGAAGAAGAAAAACAATTTATCTTGCAAAATGTAACTGATTATCGAAAAATCTATAAAGGTATTAATAAATCAGATCTCATGGAACACTAATCAATTTGTGTTTTATTTTAACTTGCCGGCATTTATTTAATGACTTTTAGGAAATAAATTTTACATACATATGTAAGATTCCATCATATTTTGAAGCAAAAACTACATATTTTCGTATATATTACTTAAATTATATAAGGTGCCACGCCTTTTTAGGGGCATGCATTAAAATAATAGTCAAAATTAAATATAATATCGATACTTAACATAAATTTTGATAAATAATAATGAAGTTATAACTTTTTTCTTATTACATTGTACAAAATCCCTTCTTGTCAACTTGAGGGCGCATGTGCCACGCCTTAACGTTGACCAAACAGTCTACAGTTTTGGAAATATGTTATTTGTGCCCAAAAGAAAAAAATTAGGGGGCGAATAACATGTTATTAAAAAAAAAAAAAAATGTCCACTCTAAGGCACATAATATTTTGCGAGATTGGCGTACAACATTATCCAAATATCTCGTATTGGAGCAGCTTTGTCTGTGCGCTGCCTCTCGTTTCTTGTTCTCGTGTCATCAAAACGTATAAAACGAATAAGATCCCAGAAGCGGTTTAATCCCATTGTTGCACGAAATAGAGGATGAGACAATTGCGTCCATAAGTCCCTTGCATTTTCATCATTGGAATGATTTGCGCCTGCCATTATCAGCATTATACGCAATGAATGCGTATATTTCTGCCACTGTCGTATCCTTCCACTTCAATTGACGCTTTGTTGGGTTTGCTGCATTGTAGGCATCATGAGTTGAATTGGCTTTTTTTGTTGGTATGACGCACGATTATATCGACCATTTCTATTGTAAAATAACTCTTGAAGCATTGCATACCAGTCATACTTTCCATCATTCGTAATGGACCACTGCGAGTTCTTACGATGTTGTGACTCCTTATTTGTTGACAAACAGGTGGTGTTGGTTGCCATTGAGTACCATCACGTGCAATCATACTTTCTGTTGTGCTTGATGTTGGTGCATTTTCTTCAACCATATCAGTTTCGCTGTCACTTTCATCTTCTTATACATCTTGCTCAATTTGCATTGGCGTGTCAATAGCGGCTGGAATTTCGTTGTCATTGTCTTCACTTTCTGAGTACTGCACTTCTCCCGTAAATACCTCTCCTTCTTCCTCAATTGGCTCTAAAGCGTCGTCATCCACAGTCATATTATCAAGTAAAGACTCAATGTATCTGCTTCTTCACTCAAACGCATATATTGTCTTTCAGTTAAATATTCTATTTTGCGGTTCATTTTGCTTCAACTTCATTGTTCAAGTGTTCAACTTATACTGACGAAATCATTGAAATGTATTCTTTTTCTACAGTAGCTGAATATTTGCTACCTAAAAACACAAACAAAAAAACACAAAAAATACAAACACAACATTTGCTACCTAAAAACACAAACAGAAACATAAAACCAGTTTCTGTTTACTTTTGTGTGCCTTTTAGGTAGAAAATGCCCATAGAAACCAATTTTATCTTACAACCATGAAATTTGTACAGTTGAGATGTAAAAATTAAGCGTTTCTAATAATCTGTGCATATATATATTATTTTATTTGAATATAATCGAAAAAACTTCACTAGGGTACCCGGGTACCCTGGTTATGGACTCCCGTTCGTCCAGGTGGTTATGGACCGTAGGGTTAACATCTCGTAACCTTTAATTTTATGTATGGTCTAAATATATCGTTTTGCTTCATGTATGGCAAACAACTGTCAAATGATATCGTCGAAACGAGGTAAACATATTTTGATTGATGCGACAAAAAATATTTTTGCGGAAAACAAGTCTACAATGTTCTTTTTTATGTTTCTGAAATTCATACCATGTTTATCCATGGCTTTAGTCAGGCGGCCGTTGGTGTTGGCCGTAGCTCTAACAAAAAGTTTTTTCATTCAATTAATATTTCTGTTCGGCCGCAGACAATGGCAATCCTCAAAGAGTAAAAATTAATATAATAAATTAAATAATAATAAATAATTAAAACATAGCAACAAATTATAAGCATCTTTTCTCAAAAATATTTTATGTTTCAGCAAACATAATATTGTTATTGTAACAAATAAGTTTATTTGCAGTGAACATAACGTACCATAAAATACAAACAAATTTATTCTAAAAATTTGCGTGTTTGCTATGAACAAGTTTTTAAACATAATAGTGTCCTTCGCTATTATGCTTGTGCTAAATATATTTTTTTCTGCGTGTACCACGGATAACTTAGACCAACAAGGTACATTGTGATACTGCTGCACACTGGGCCTTCAGCCCGAGTGGAACCATATTGAGCTTTTGGTAAGGCTTATAAGACGTTCGATGCTTGTCCTTGACAGGTCATTTACGATGACTCCCAGTCTGGAGGCATGTCTGCCTATTAACCTTTTGAAGTACCATGGGACAAAATTTGATCCACTGAAAAGTAAACCTTTTTGGTATGTTGGGACAAAATTCAACCAACTCAGATTTGATGTTGTAGCTCTAAAGTACAGCGGTTTAAATGAGTTGGGCTTGCAAATCATCCGTGTTTAGCGCATACACATGCTTACGCTCTTTGTCTAAACATAACCTCTATACATATATACATACATAACAAAAATAAATAATAATAAAAAAAATAAAAATATTTTTGACTTTTTTTTCTTGTACCTCAAGGGTATTTTTTATAATGAAATTTCTGTACCTTACCAGTCCACCCTAAACAAGTGCGCGTGCGTAGTTTAACTGTCAAAATCGTTTCATGCACATATATTTTGTATGAAGCCTACCGAAACACGCACCGGACTACCGCAACATGAATCGAATTTCCAATTTTGACAGTGAGTGCGGATGTGAAGTTGGATACATAAAACCAAAGTATTAGAGCAAAGAGCAATAAGCTGTTATTAATTAATGGATCTCAATTGCAATGAAAGTAAAAATTTTCAAAATTAATAAATGTTTACACAATACTAAATTTCTTTAAGATTTTTAAACCATCTTAGTTCAAAAACGAAAACCTGATTGAGCTGGTTCGAGAGCAGCAGTTTTTTCCGCAGCGCACTCGTTTAGGTTAAGCTTAAAATAAAATTGCGTACCGCTTGAGAACGCACCGCAACGCGCACTTGTTTAGGGTGCACTTTAAGAGCTAAGCAGTGCCCTGTGGTAATGGCCACTAGCGTGGCTAGGGATGTGCAAGTCGAGGTCGAATAAGTCGAAAGTCGACTTTTGCTTGATAATTTTCGACTTTTGGCCATCGACTTTCTGATATTGAAAAAAGTCGTCTTTTACTTTCGACTTTTACTTTCGACTTTTTCTTTCGACTTTTTTCATTTTATGCGAAACAAAAACCTTAACTCTAATCTGAGAACTGTCTTCTCTTAAATTATTATCGAAAAAGCTGTTTAACAATTAAAGCTGCATTGGCAACTCTTGATTCGATAAATGTAAACTAGAAGTCGGCAAATTAAAAAAAAGACTGTAACTGGCAGTGTGACAAAGCAATTGCGTATCATCTGATTACGTTACATGCGTAGCAAAATCTTTTAATGAAATTGTCACTATTTGAAAATCAGGTGACAATTTTAATCAAAATATATTATTTTTGAGCTTCAACCCAGCGGTCAGCAATTGTAATACCTGTAGTGGAATTCTGTAACATATTTCGGCCGATATTCGGTGTCGCAAAGTTCCGTTTGCGTTGATTTTCGGAAAGTGGTATTCAGTAAATTCTTTTTTCCGATTTTGTCGGTGAAGTTATCGGAAGTTTGTCGCAAACGAGTCGTACAACTTGCGACGAATATTTTGTTGACGAAAAGTGAACCGAAAGATTTTTTAAATTAAAATTATTTTAATTAAACTAAATCGAAAAAATTTTAATCTCTATTTTTTTGTTTGTTAGCTCTAAATGGCTTTTAGTTATTTGGAAATGGTTACTACGCCCCAAGCGACTGAAGCTCATGTTTTGATTCTTCTTTGCCATGATGCGAGACATGACTTGTTTATTTGTTGATCTTCTGTTATTCGCAATGTAATTAAACGGTCATTTGAAAATGGGGATCATCGAACTTTAGTAATAGGTTTGAACTATAAAATTAAGTTTTGTGTACCGATATACCATATTATAAATTCTCAGGGGATTCTGGTTAGCCTCTAGAACCTTGACTTATGGCTCATCTACCGAATCAGCCTAAAGATTCGCCAAAGTTTTGATATATTGAAACCCTTCGCAAGTCTAGAAACTAAGTAGAAAGGCTTTTTGGCGTTCTTAAAGTAACATGGAGGTGTCTATCTCAATAAAGGGTGCGTATGTACGAATCTGGTTTTGCAGGGAGGATTGTAAATGCATGTACTGCTCTGCACAACATACTCTTAAGTATAGTTATATTAGAGGAACCAGAAAACTCATTTCAATCAAATACTAACAGTGCCTTGCAGATTAAACTATTACAAGAAATCGGAGAAAACCTTCAGCTTTAGCAATATGCATTCTAAAACGCATTATTTCAGCATCGTTCACTTAAAAAACTTTTATGAACAAATGTTGAATATCAAAAGTAATATTAAATTAATATTACTCATACCACACAGAATCTTGTTGATCAACTTGTTTATTTTTTTAAAAAAATTTGTACTAAATTTATTTATTCACACAAGTAACGTATAATAAATAATAACACTGAGCGGCATGAAAATGTGTTTATGATAATTTCAACGTTTTACGCTTAATTTTGTTATGAGGAATCTCGTGGTGTCATTAGTTTTGCCACTTTACCGAATACTGTAGAGCAACATTTTTTTTGAGATTTATAGCTCAGAATAAAAAATTGGTCATGATATACACTCATTTTCATATTGATAACTCTTGAACCATTATGATTTTCATTATGGCTTCTTTAAAAAAATTTTTTCTATTATTCAAGCCAACACTTATGCTGAGCAAACAAATTTGAAAAAAATCGTTTTTTTTTTATTTGTTACAAAAATTTGCATACTTCTTTTTTATTTGGAAAAAGTTTACATTTTAACTTAAAAATTTCTTATTGATAACGAAAAAATGCAATTTCGACAGCAAGCATGTGTACGCATAGAAAAAGAGAAAAAAACGGGGCTCTATATTTCTCCATAATGGCCACAACAGACATCACTGGACAGATTCCAGCAGTCTACTTCAACTTTTTCTCAGGAGTGTCCGCACTTCTGCTTGTGGCAATTGGTGGCTCTTTTGGGTGCAGACAAGCATAGCACCTGCGGCAAATCATCTTGTCGCAGTTATACTTTTGTGCCAAGATATGCAATGAGGGTTCATTGATACCACCACGCAGACGGAGCACCAAATGAAGTGTGGATTCCTTCTGAATATTGTAGTCAGATTAAGGTCTACTGAGCAGCAAAGATCAAACGTTGCTGAACTTGGAGATTTCCTTCTTTGTCTTGGATCTTAGCCTTGACATTTTCGATTGCTCAATCTCAAGATTGACGGTCTTACCGCTGAGGGTCATGACGAAAATCTGCATTTTTGTAAGTTTCTTCAGAAGCATCCATCCAAATGCTACTCACAAAAAGAAAAAGAAAATTGATGAAAAACCACATATATTTGGTCCCTTTTTAATGCTTAAAATAATTGCACATTACCAGCAGCGCCAGAACTGAAGGTAAATATAATTATCAATAAACATGCAAACACAATATATAATTGATCATAACTTACTATTTGCCATTGCTTAGCTGCTCTTTGGGCATCGTTCAAACAATTTTAATTTAAATTTAAACTGAATAAATTTGACATTTATCACCGATATATAAGTAGTGTTGCCACTTTTTTCACTTAAATTCGTAAACTTTTTTCGACCGAATTTTATCGCAAAGTACAAGTTAGTGAATACCATTTTCGGTATGACAACCGAAAAAAGTCGCAAATTACGATTCCGATCGCAAGTTGCGAAAAAGTTACAGAATCCCACTACTGATGAAATCGGGTGTGAAATAAGATCTATTTTGCTTTGAAAATTCGGGAATGATATCATTACTGATTTAAGAATAAGCATTTCTATTCAAGCTTTTTGAAAAATTCCCTAAAATTGTCCAAACTGTGAAGATTTTGTTTTGTTTTGATCTCAGACCGGAAGATGCCCCTGAGTTTAGAAGCGAATGCGTAATGCTGCCAAACGTTTATGAGTGCTTTCAGTTAGCCGAAGCTTCGTATTCGCAACTGAGCGACGGTTGAGATTAGAAGCAAAGTATTAATGGCAACAAAAAACTTTGGGAAATTAAAATAACTGAAATAATTGAATAATGAACTAAATAATTGAAATGTTTCCCATGTGGTTCTGTTTGGTAAGGAGAACGTGCAACTGCCAGCAAAAGTTGACTTTGACTTTTTCAACCGCTGAAAATGCCAGCAAAATTCGACTTTGACTTTTTCAACCGTAGAAAATGTTGAAAAAGTCAAAGTCGACTTTTGCTGGCAGTTGCACATCCTCCTTCCCAAACAGAACCACATGGGAAACAGAAAGGCCACGGTTTTCTGGTGACTATCAAGCCTGATATACTGATGGCCCAAAGACAAATGAAGACGTGTGAGCTGGCGATTTTGGCTCAAGACAGGGAAAGTCTATATATGCCAGCATGGACATAGTCTTCCAAGCTGAAGTCCATGCAATTGAGATCTGCCTAAGAGAGTTTGTAAACAGTCCCACAAGGAACAAAATATTTTAATTCACTCTGACAGCAAAGCTGCTCTACTTGCTCTTAGCGCATATAAAATCACGTCCAAACTAGCATGGGATTGCCTACAGCTGCTAATCAAAGTGTCTACCCATAAAATAGTCCACCTTATTTGGGTACCAGGCCATAGCGGCTATTCAGGAAACAATATTGTGGACTAACTAGCCAGGAAAGCAGCTGCAAGTTCCTTCATAGGCCCAGAACCATTATGTGGGCTACCATGGGGCACTATGCGCCATAATTTTTTCCGCGAAGATTCTCATCATCCAACATTAGAAATTATTTTAAATTTTCCAAAACCATCTGTGCAGTACTATGATTCTCAACCGCCTATTGAGTTTAACCTTAAAAAAACAAACAACGTGATTTTGAAGAATAACTTGTCTAATATAAACTGGAATTCTATTCTAAATATTAAAACAAATAGTTTATCTTCTCAGAGTCTTGATGATGCGGTATATGCGTTTAATTGAACGCTCAATGATTGTTTTCTTAAGGCTGTTCCGCAAAGGAAAGCCTCTTTGACATCGGGTCCGGTATGGTACACAAATGAATTAAGAAAAATGAGAAACTTGAAATCTTAATACTATAAAAAAATATCAAAAAACACATAACATATGCGATTTTGGATGCTATACCTCGATTAAATACAGTTACCAATAGCAAACAATCCTATAATATCTACTTAACAAAAGTAAAATTAAACATCAAATCTGATGCTAAATCCTTCTGGAACTTTGTTAACACAAAACGTAAGATTGATTCCTATCCTTCTTTTATGAAGTATAATTCTGTTGAGTCTGATAATGATAATAGTATTTGCAATATTTTTGCTGACTTTTTCAAGACGACTTATTCATCATCGTCCTATGATTATTTAAGTTATCCTTTCAATATTCAATCTGGGGATATTTATTTGCCATTAATTGACACAAACACAGTCTTATCATTTTTAAAAAATATTGAATCATCATATAAAAGTGGTCCTGATAACATACCTTAATGTATATTAAAATACTGCTGTGAAGAACTAGTAACTCCAATCTCTTTACTATTTACTTTCATCATTAAAATCCTGCTATTTTCCTGCAGCCTGGAAGCATTCATTTATCATTCCGCTGCATAAATCCGGAAATAGGTCTTTAATTGATAACTTCCGTGGCATCGCAAAATTAAGCGCTTTGCCTAAACTTTTAGAGGCAATTGTTACATCACGACTATCGCACAGCGTTAAATCCTTAATGTCTCCTTTCCAACATGGATTCCTTTCTGGAAAATCCACTGTTACTAACCTTCTCGAATTTACATCAAAAACTATAGAAAACTTTGGAAAAGGCATCAGACTGATGTTATTTACACGGATTTTAGCACAGCTTTTGACGTTGTAAATCACAAACTATTGATCTTAAAATAACATCTTGTTGGATTTCCTATACAGTTGGTAAAGTGGATTGAATCTTACTTAAGCAATAGAACACAGTCTGTTATTTTTAAGCTCAAGAAATCACATGAGTTTCCTTTTACTTCAGGAGTACCTCAGGGAAGTCATCTTGGGCCCCTTCTGTTTCTACTTTTTATAAACGATTTGCCATCTGTCATAATGCATTCTAGCATCTTAATGTTTGCTGACGACGTCAAAATCTTCCTTTCTTTTAAAAACGATAATGACGCTGTATTTTTGCAAGCCGACATTGATCATCTTCATAACTGGTGTAAAACGAACCGTATGAACCTCAACATGAAGAAATGCAAGCATATGTCTTTCTCGCGCAAACCACCAATTAAATGTACCTTCAAAATTTGTGGTTATCCATTGGAATCCTTAGATATTTTCAATGATCTTGGAGTTACAATGGATCCTAAACTACGCTTTAATATTCATGTAAATAAAATAATAAATAGAGCAAATAGTACTTTAGGATTTATTAAACGTTGGGCAAAAGAGTTTAATGATCCATTCATAACGAAAACCTTATTCACTTCTCTAGTGCGGCCTATCTTAGAATACGTTTCAGTTGTTTGGTGCCCACGATACGGTTGTTACATAGACGACATTGAATCAGTGCAGAAACAATTTCTTTTGTTTTGCTTAAGCTATCTTTATTGTAATACTGATTTTCACTAACCATCTTATGAATATCGGTTACAACTCTTAAATCTTCCTTCAATAAAAAATCGGAGAATTATGATAAATGCTTGTTGGATTACAAAACTTTTACATGGATATGTCAACAGTCCATATTTATTGAGTAAAGTATATTTTAATATTCCTCTTCGTCCTAGAAGACCTTTTGAGTTACTCCACATGAACTTTTGTAGAACTAATTATTTGCAAAATGAACCTCTTAGAAGCGCTTGCGGTGATTTTAATTTTGTATCTGATGTTATATCCTTAAGTGAATCTATGGACTCAATCAAACATAAAATTATAGATTACCTGCAGTTCCGTCGTTGATTATGTTAAGTTCTTTCAAACATATATCTGATGCATCTGGTGATTTGTTAACACATTAATATAACAATCTAAATAGATAAATGGACCTAAGCGTAAAATGGAAAATTTTGGTGAATAAACATCTAAATAATCTGAATGGACCTAAACCTGGGATCTTCAGTTGCCTCATATCTTCATGATGATTGTAACTACACTTGTCGACGGTACCGTGGTGTCTTGGGTCTTTTTACCTCTTGAAACACTACGTTAGATCGATTTGTAATATATTAATATGAGTGGCCGATAAGACCTAGTTTGTCTTGGTGCCTGCGTTCGCAACTGGTTTTCTTTATTTTATGAAAATTGGTTTGGTGAAGTTGACCTAGTTTGTCGAGTAACCACCCTGTCAAGCCTGGACCTCACCGGCTTCAGGAAGACAGAACGATATATATTATATATCTACCTATTGGAGTGTTTGTTTTATTGGGTATGAGACCTTGTTTGTCACACGACTCCGCCGTATACAAAATTTGTTGCTAACTTGACCTTGTTTGTCTTGAAAAGGCAACCCTACTTTGCTGTCTGATATTACCGATTTTGACTTAACTTTTTTTATTTTATTTTTTTATACTTTAATAAAATTATATACTTTAAGCAATTTATTAAAACTTTTTAGTTTGTACATGATTTCAATCAAAATCATACTTTTTATTTTTGAATTGTATTAAATATCTTATTTTATAATTTTAAATTTGCTATAAAACCTGTTTAGGTTTAGCAATCAAATAAATAAATAAATAATATTAAAATGTGGTTAAGCAGAGAGGCACTTCATTACTGCAGGGAAACCGAAGGTATCAGACAGGCAAAAACATTCATGCCAACCACTTCGCTCCAAAGAACAAAACAGTTCCTTACTTTAAGTGGAACATCTATCAGACTTGTCTCAGGTTTCCTAACTGAACAGTGCAAGGTAAATAAGGACTTATCAACCAGGTGTATAGTCCAGGAAGATCTGTGTAGATTATGTAATGAAGAAACAGCAGAGCACATTTTGTGTCACTGTAACTGTCTAATTAGAACCCGAATTCACTTCTTAGGTGCATTGTACCTACACGGAGATAATTATTTTGCTTGAATCAAGCAAATGTTTTGCTTAAAAGCAAATCAGCAAAACTTTGCTCAATTACGGTGTAGTTTTAGAAAAAGTTTGCTATATTGAAATCAATCCTCAAATATCTTGGAAAAAACAAATTTTTGATTAAATTTAAGCAAAATTTTGATAAGTTATTATAAATTGCAAAAGCAATTACCTACAAAATGCAAGCAAATATATGCTAAGTTATAAACTAAATTGCAAATTTTTACTAAATTCATGCAAATATTTGCTAAGTTATTATAAACTAAAATAGCAAATTTTTACTAAAATCAAGCAAATTTCTTCTAAGCACACGAGCAAACGTTTATTCTTAATGAAGAAAATTAGGCAACGATTGGTTAACAACTGCGATGGTCGAATGGATAAGCTCATACACTTACACTCACGCGGCCGAGGTTCAAATCTCCAGATGGTGGTAATTTATTAATTTATTATTTATTTATTAATTTATTAATTTATTTATTAATTTAATGTTAAATGTTAAACTTAAAAAATATGTCAGATTTTAGCAAAAATTAATCAAAATTTTGCGCTTCAATTTATAATAACTTGGCAAATATTTGCTTGAATTTGATCAAAAATTATCTTAGTTATTATAAACTGGAATAGCAAATTTTGATTAGGTTTTGCTGAAATCTAGCATAATTTTGAAGTGGCTAAGAGTCGAGCGTAAGTTTTGCTTAACCACAATACAAATTTAGCAAAGAGTTTTCTCCGTGTAGAGCCGCACCAAATAGCAGATAGTTGATCCAAGGACATCGCTCTGCTCCTAATGAACTTAACGATTAAGGGTGAACTCTAACTTTAAGAGGTATGTTACAATAAAATACTTCTACCAGTTAAAATACTACTGCATATTTTTTAACATTAAGGTTAAAAATTTTAACTTTCACAAATACTAACCCATAATTAAAGTTTTTCTGTACTAAAATGTAAATCAAAGAAATATTGCAATGCTGAAACTCAATATTAGGCTTTTAGGTTCATATGCTTGTTTATTGCTTCTGTTACGTATAGCGCAATAGCCCAGTGGTTAACACAGTAAGCTTACAAGCTGAATGTCCCTGGTTTAAACCTCGCTGTGTTTGTTATTTTTTCTTTTTATATTTCAATCCAAGCATGTACTTAATTTTAAACCAAAGCTGTATTAAAACGATTTCTTAATATTTTGCAAATACTAGATTTGAAACCAAAGCTGGTGTAGTCATATATAAAGTACAGAAAAGTTTCAATTTTATTTCAAGATTTTTAACCGTGTAGATGACTAGCTTCCTCTTCACTTAACTATCTATCTATTTAGTCTGGCTTTGTAAGTGCAGCATTTGCTTAAATTTTAAAAATAGTTTTAGGAAAGTTTTCTCGTTATAAATAGTACTCTTAGGGAACACCATGAAATAACACCGATTTGAATATGATACTTATCAACCTAATCAACCATTAAACATATTGCAGATAAATGCTCTGAAGCTTGAAAATCTTTTTCCAATGTTTAAAATGTTTATGCTCTTCCTCTCGTGGTTTTAAGTCGCGCATTAAATGCAGAATGCGTTGCATTAAAAAGACGAAAACCTCGTTAAGTGAGCTCTATCAAAAATGTTATAAATTCCTCTCAGCTCTCAGCAATAAAAGTGCATAACTGCCAATTTTATGGCACTGACTCGCAAAGCAGTACGGAAAGTTGAGTCTGAATGAGTTTTAGTAAAGTGTCGATTTGCCGAGTACAGGAAAATAACGATCATAAATTTGTTTATGATGGCGTATAAATATTTTATTTTCTATATTTTAGTTTTCAAATATTAAAATATTAAAACGAGCAAACATTTTCATTGCATTTTATAAAGTTTCTCAACTTTTCAACTCCACATCTGTTTGGGAATTGACTTAAACTTCTTTTTATTTATGTTTTGGTCGAGCATAACTTTTTGTCAAATGTTTTTTTTTTTTTTTGTACTTGTTATGTCCCTTTTGAGTTTGCAAAACTCGAAAAAAAATGTTGCTTTGGTTTTTTGAGATTTGTTTCTGTTTGTCAAATAAAAAACTTTAAGTCTTATTTGAACATAAAATGCATGTTTTATCTAACAGATGCGCGTGCATTACATATAAATACATACATATGTATCTTGTTATATTAATGTGCTGCATAGAATTTTAACATTAACATAAATTGCCGAATTTATAGCATTTTTGTGATTCACAGTGCAAGAAGATAGAAAGTCGAGCGTCAGTAGAAGTGTTTGTTCTATTTATATGCTATTTTAATAGGCTTTATTTAAATAAATTACTTAGTTTATTTGCTACAAAGTTTTTCTAAAATTATTATACAGAGACACCAACTAACATAAAAACACGTTAACACAATGTATCCTGTAATTTGAGTTTCACGCACTACGTGACATAACATACCAAAACGTAATGTAACGTATCGTTAAGTTATAAAAGAATACTATTAACACTTGATATTGTCTCGATTTAATGCAACATTGTTTTGCGGCAAAATAAAACAACATCGCTTAACACGATGTAAACACTTAAAATGTGATGATTTCAGTTTTAACTATTCTATATTTGCTTAAACAAGATTATTTTAAAATGAAAAAAATTTCTTAAGGTGATTCGAATAGAGCAAAGAGAATAAATATATCACACTAAGCTATCTTTATTGTGCTGGCCAACTCTCACTTAATTCCTGACTTATGAATATTATGTGAAGTGATAGCAACTTGCGAGAAATTCTTCAACTTTAGGGTAATTTCAAATCAAATGGGGAATGGGCTCTACTATGCGTTGAATTAAGTAACCCATCTTATTACATCTAATATTAAACTTTTCCGTGTGAAGTTGAGACCAATACATAATATTACGATTACATTTTTTAATACCTTTATCAACCTGATTTAAGCGAAACCCTTGTTGCAAAATTAATTTCAGTTTCCATTCCACTGAAAGAATTTTTTCCAAAAACAAAAACATTTATGTTTAATTTTATATAAAATTTTTAAAATTATATTTAAACTTATTATAATTACTATTTACAATTCAAGGGCATTTAAGAATATGATAAGCCACATAAAAATGTTTTGAAATAATCGACTGTAAAGTATAGAAAAAATTTATTTTTGTGTGTAGAAATGAAATAGAACACGAAAAATATTACAAATAGGCTCGAAATTTTATAAGAAAAAGCAAAAATCTCTTCAGTGTTTGTTGGCAATGCATTGAGTTATGAATGTATTGAGGTTAAAAAAATCGATTTTTTAGATCATGTAGCTTATCACGTTATTGCAATAAGACCTTCAATTATAAAAACAAATAGTAATTAAAAAACGCCATCTTAATTTATTTAAAAACATTTATGATTTTTATTACAAAATTTATTTGTACTATATTCAAGGGCGTAGGTAGGAGAAATGAGGGCAAACTACCCCCTAAATCTGGGATTTTTTATTTTTTAATGTGTGGTTTTACGTTTTTTTTTAAACTAGAGCAGCAAAAGTCAAAAGCAAACATTGGCATCGGAAGCGGGGGCGGCAAGGGGGCAGTTGCCCCCCCCCACTTTTTTAGCTAGATAAACAATTTAAAAAGAAAACTTCAAAAGTTATTCAAAATATCAGTTTTTTTTTACATCGACAATATTTTTTATTACATATTTTCCTCTTCTTTCTCTCTTCTTCATAAGCATGCTTGAGGATAACCATTTTCTTTCTCTGTGTTTGCAAAAAGATAGAACAAAATGTAGAGTTTCTACTGCAAACCCACCACTTCAGTTTAAAAGCACCCTTAAGTATGTAGCTTAATACTGTAATATTGTAATCGAAGCCTTCAACGGAAAAGTGCCTTCTGAACAAAATCTAAAAACAAAACTAGATCTTTATGCAGATGACTTTGATGTGAGCGACCTCCACGCGTAACTTAAATTGCTGAAGCCTGGCCAAACACCTTCAAATTGTAGTGGCATTGTATCCCTATTTGCAAAAAATTCAGATACTGTAAAAAAACTATTAAATGAAGTTGAAAAACTTATTGCTTTGCTTTTGACTGTGCCTGCATCAGCAGCTCCATCTGAGCGGTCTTTTAGTGCACTAAGACGACTTAAAACGTATATTCGAGCAACTATGACACAGAAACGACTCACTCATGCGGCACTTATACACATTCACCAAGATGAAACCGAAGAATTGAATTCGATGGAGGTGGTGAAAGAGTTTGTTTCTCGCAAGGACAGAAAGAAACATTTTGGAATAATTAAAATGTATATAACTTTTTTTACCTTATTGCATTTGAACCATGTAAAGATATACCTAGTCTTGCTCTATAAAAGCAACCATTATTTCTTATATTTTATATATATCCATATGAATGCTCCTTTAAAGAATGATCTCTAATATTGAAATTGGAAGAACTTTTAAAAATAATGAAATTTTAATATTTTTTATATATTTTTTTTATTTTTTTTTATTTTTTTTTTATTTTAAACTAAAATAAAAAATTTGTTTGCTCACATTCATGTTTCTTTGTAGAAATTTTGGTGAACTTTTTTTGCACCACCATTTGTACTGCCCCCCATTTGTACTGCCCCCCCAGATGAAATTTGCTTCCGACGCGCTTGAAAGCAAATATAATTTTGTCCAAGCTGGTTAGTATGTGTCTTTTCTGGAAATTTTCTGGAAATTTATACTGTTGAATGGAAAATTAAAAACGAAGATATTTATATGGAGTATATGAAACTGTAGGGACGTCAAAAAGACATGCCAACTAATTTTTTGGTCGTTGAATTTTGTGGCATACTCAGTTTTCCCAATCAGATCAAAACTTTCAGATGTTTACGATTTAAATTTAGTCACTTTAAGACCAATTTTTAGCTATATTTTCTTTATTTTTGGATACCAAAAATTTGGACCACCTCCGATTTTGCTTAAACTTTTAGAATTTAATCTACATATGAATTATAAACACTCAGTTGAGTAAAAAAATTTAAAAATTTTTTGTTAAAGTCTTTATGTTCAACATTAAAATTTGTTTGGAATGGAAGAAAAGTGAATTTCTTTATTTTTGAAAAATTATAGATTAAAAAACACTAACTCGATTTTCACCTTGAAAGTGTTTTTGAAAAAACAATAAAAATTAATTATCAAAAACTATAATAACTTTTATAAATATAGGTGAAATAAAGGTCAAATATCAAAAATATGAAAATGTCGAGATTTTGATCTGATTTGGAAAAACTGAATATTTCAGTGTCTGGGCGTTTTCTTGTGCCTTTTTAAAATTTGAAAATTTACTTTCAGTGTAATATGAATATTTTAATTTTTTTCTTTTCATTTTTGTAAAAAAATGAAAATAACCTCTTTTAATACCGTTTAACCAAATAAATCTGGGAATTGCCAATATCGAACCGCTTCAAAATATTTTCCACTTCCGTTTTTTCGACACTAGCAATAACGAATCACACAAAAAAGTAACAAATTTAAAATACCTAAAAAAAAACAGGCAACGTGTTAAAGAAAATTTTTAATCGATTTTGAATTCAATATATTTAGATTTCTTTGATCTCATGGCTTGCATTTGTTTGATATACATTATTTGAAAACATTTTTCCCATTTAGCTAGATTATATATAAACATCAGGTAATACGACACCATACATTCATTTTGAACTATTTTCATTGACTCGTGAATGAAATTCATGAATGAAAGATATGTTAAAAAAAAATTTTATAAGGTATATCCCCCATCTAATTTTCATCCTGCCTACATCCTTGACTATATGTACTTAATTTTATTTAGAGGCTTTAGGTATAAAAAAAATTAAATATTTTATTAAAGATGAATAGTGAAAACCTCTATCATGTTTGTTTTCGGCAGTTCTACTTACTTAAATAAGTGTTGATAAATAAATTATACAAAACCAGATATTTGGCATATTCCTTACTGTCTGTCTTATCTTATTTATGTACAACAAAATGATAGTGAGCTTTTCCTAATTGGCAAAATAATTGAATACATTTTTACTTTACCTCATTCGACTTATTCTCTAGACTGACATTTTTCTAAAGAAAATTTAAAAATCTGCTTTGAGAAATCGATTTTCTGCCAGGGATCCAATTACCAATTACGATTTTTAAAATACAAATCAAATTATATCAATTATTTTTTGACCGTTATTTTTTGATAATAAATAAATATCAATCATTTTTTAGCGTTATTTTTTCGATGAAAAATAAAAATAATATAGCATAATAGGAGTTCTATTTTAAGTAAAATGATGTACACACTATACGGGGTATTGGAATGCATCATCATCTCCTTGCACTTCAGTATCCGTTGATTTCTACGTCATTTCGATTGGTTTCAAAAACCAATATATAGCCAAATATATAGCCAAAATAATAGCAGCTCTATCGTTCTTATGAGTAAGAATGATTTGCTCACACAACCATTCCATGCTTTTGTAATTTATGTCAGCGATTTCTGGATAAATGAGAGAAATGAGCTCTTCAATGTTTTTCACAGCTATCCCCAAATCAGTAGATATTTTCACCTTACCTTCAAAAACAAAATACTGTTCATTACTTATTTTAAGCAGTAGTAGCCTCTTAAAAGTAAACGTGGATATTTTTAAGTGGTTTTTATTTAAATAAGTGGCCAAATATAACACACTTCCTAATCGGCTCGAGTTCCTCTTGGGACTACTGGCAATGTTTGCCTAAAATCTTAGTACAGTGGCATTTAATATAATTTATTTATATATATTTAAAATTTTCGATTAAATTATTGTTTCCTCTTAAATCTTTTAGTGTTGTGATCAGTGCGTCAAAAGACCTTTTATGTGCTATAGTTCTTGCATCTTACACTATAATCTTACAATCACGTAATATTTTTGCCATACTGCTCTGTTTAAAAATATTGCACATCGGGGTCACGGAAGTAAGAAGATTGGGATGTAGTTCAAAAGTAGCATGATCTGTTCTGCCTTCCTCCAACAGTCTAGCTACAATACCAGATGGGGCTTACTATATTTTTAAAGGCTACTTTTATACCATACCAATTGTGGCAATGGTGCACAAAAAATTTTGTAGTCCTTAGTTTTAATTGAAAAGAGATATTGGGGTAATTTTTTCACGCAAATTATTTTTGAGACTTGACAATATTTTTTTTTAAATAGAATAAATTATTTTTAGAAAAATGAAATTTTATCATGTGGAGTATCTTTGTTGTTTTGATGGCAAAAACATTTTGTTAATTTTAGCTCAAAACTGGAAAAATTTTCAAAAGCATGTAGTGCCATATGAAAAGTAGTCAGAAATGCAATGTTGACTTCCTCTTATTTGTACAACATCAACAACTTTTGAGTCATTTTTGAGAAAAAAACAAATTTTATAGATTTTATTTTTAAATAAAGGCAAAAAATATATACATTGACCTAATGGTACAGTTGAAACTATTTTTATTAAGCGGTTTAAAACAAAATATATTGAAAAACATTGGAGATATTGGCATCGAACAATAAAACTTTAGTTTTCAATTGGCTTTTTCTCATTCTCAGGTAACGATGTTTTTTGAAAAAGTTGAAAAATGTGAATGTCTTTTTACACTGTAATAACAGACATTTTTAAAAACTAAATTCGCAAAAAAACTCCCAAAATAAAAGTTAGTTAAAAAGAGCATCTTAGAGCGTCTTTGTCAGAATTTTCAAATTATAAAATTTTCGGAATTCGAAATCAGCGACCCCTTTGCACTGATAAATGACGTGTAAAACTCTTGAAAAGGCATAATATTAGCTGGCAGCCCTATTATTTCAAAATTTTATAATTTGGAAATTCTGACAACGGATTCGGATTCAGCGACCCATTTTTGGTGTACCATTGTTTTTTTTCCAGCCCCGAATTCATAAAACTACAAAAAATAAAGGTGGCAACTCTATCCACCATCTTGAATTTTAAAATTCTGACTTTAGATTCGAAATCAGCGACCCCTTAACACTGATAAATGACGTTTAAAACTCTTGGAAAGACATATTATTAGGTTATTATTTTAATATTTTAAAATATTTTCTAATTGACGCCGAAATTTGCTACACGACGGTAGTGATCGATCTTAATGACCGACACAAACAAAGACAATTTTGCAAACACCACTTATTCATGTTGGAAAAATTGTCTTTGTTTTGGGTTTGACAAAGGCCTGAATTCTCCAACATGAACATTTTGACGCAAACATAAGTGTAAAACTGAAACACAGAGAATTGTTGAGATCGATCATTGTTTGAGTTTGTGACGCACAAGCAAATATTAAAACGAAGAATTCATGTTGGATGATCAACAACACGATAACTACGTTACACACAAAAATGAAATGAAAATAAAATTGTGTGTTGTGTGCTTCAAGCAAATGTTTGTGAGTAAAGGTGTGTGAATATTCTGAACCCTGTCCAACATGAACATGAGATCGATCATTGTTTGTGACGCACAAGCAAATATTAAAACGAAGAATTCATGTTGGATGATCAACAACACGATAACTACGTTACACACAAAAATGAAATGAAAATAAAATTGTGTGTTGTGTGCTTCAAGCAAATGTTTTTGAGTGAAGGTGTGTGAATATTCTGAACCCTGATAAATGACAGTAATGTTGTATATGTATCAGCAGCCCGGTTCTGTAATTTTTCTCACCGTAGCTCTTACCAGATTTTGTCACTTTGACGTCATTGTGAAGTCATTCTCACTTGAACTGTCTCTGTAATAAAATGAGAAAAATCGGTGACTCGTCTCGCTTGTTTCAATTCTACTTTCAAAGGAACTTGATAGACGTAGTGTTTCTTTAAACTTAAATATGCTACTCGAAACGATTGCAGTTCTCACTATGTTCTAACTTGGTGAGAAAAATTTTTACTTGCTTATGCAACAGTAATATTCAATGCAGTTTTTGAAATAAATGTTTCCACGTTACAAATACTTTCACCGGGTACAAGTTATATTTATTAACAAAATATATTATTAACAAAATATTATATGTACAACACTGTATAAATTATTGAATACATAAACTAAATATTTCATAAATGAAATTTATTGGTTGATATTTGTATCACTGCATTAACCCATTTTGAACATCTGTACGATTTTTCGTACAGCAACTTTAAAAATTTATATTGCAACAGCCAAACATTTTTTATGGAATTTTTTTACATAAAAGTGTAATGTCGATTATTTTAAATTAAGAACATAAATAATTCTTCATATTTTTTTATCTTAAATAATGTTTATACCGATTTAAAAATGAGTTCTTTTTTAGTAGTTTTCCAAACGAAAAAAACGTGGATTAAATTCCTATATTTTTACACATTATAGCATAAATTGTATAAGTAAAGAAATAAATGATTCTTTGAATAAGTATTCTGATCAAATACGTTTATCTGCGCTAATTTATTAGCAAAAAAAATGCGTGTACGAAAAATCGTACGCTGGGCTATTTCTGAAATAAAATAATTTGACAATCAGCTGTTTTAATGCACGTAAAATCGTACGCTGGGCTATTTCTGTAATAAAATAATTTGACAATCAGCTGTTTTAATGCACGTAAAATCGTCAAAGAAGTAAAATATAAGGAAGTGGTGTAGTATCACAAAAGTGCGGCATTTTCCATATTGGTGTTGGTTCGCACAAATACATGAACATTCAAACACGGTCGCATTAGGTTGCATTACAAAAAAAAGGCCCAAAAGGTTTCTGATTATAATAACATATTTACAGATTTAGGCTTAAAGTTTTCGCTATTTTGTTTGTTCTTATCCAATAGCAATAAAAGATTGTATTTCCACACCACCCTTGAGGTATACAATTTGGTGCGTTACCGATTTTTTTGGGTGTTCGGTTCCCCAGTAGGCCTATTTCACCCGAGAGAAAACAAAAATATTAGTAAAGTAAAAAATGTATGGTAAAAGCTATCTACTGGGTTTGTATGCATTTATATTAATGCATTAAATTTTAAATATATTAATAAAATTATAAATAATTATATATGTTAATAAATTATATATAAAAAAATGGATTTCAATAAATTAAGTGAAGATAAATAAAATTAATTTCTTTCTGAACACCTTTAAAACGAATTGTTTTATTCAACTTTTGCCTTATAGTTGGCTTTTCATTATTTATTTTAGATATATAAAAATATCTAGTTTTTAAAAATATTTAAATTAAAGATTTTTCTACAATATTCAAATGACCGGAAGACTTAATATGACCCTCAAATATACTTTTGCCAAGCAAAAAGTGTTGTGTGTTCAACAAAATTCTATTGTAATACATTTTATGCAAAATAGATTTGTCTTTATCTAATAATTTTGTTTGTACGACCAGTTATTTTTCAGCAATAATGCAACCGGTTCAACTGATTTTGAAGGATTTTTCAAATACCCCTTTGATTTAAAACTTATCAACGATTCCTGGCTACTTTCACCCTCGAAATCCATTTTATATTCATTGCATTTCTGGATTGATTGCAATTTAAACACAACAAACCCTGCTATGTACTTAGCTACATGACCTGTATATTCAGTTAAAATCTAGCATCTGTTAAATAATTATGGTCGTTAAGAAAAGAACAGTCCATGTCGTCATCATTTTTAATAAATAAATTAAATATTTATTTCCTTTTATTTAATTTAAAAAATTTTTTATTTGTTGCGTTATTTTATTCTTTATTTTTGCCTTTATTCCACACACTTCATATTATACACTGTATTCGGAAACTTTCTCGAATTTTATCTCCTAAGCCATTTGAGACCGACATTTTATTATTGCACTTTTGGACTAAGGAGACCCAAGTACCTTTAAAAATTAGAAAAAAAATTATTAACGCGTGGGCCATAAACTGCACTTGTGACCAAAAATTTTTCACTGAAAACACGAGCGCCCTTAAATGTGTGGAAATATGTAAATTGAATACGCCCCTGAAACACTTTGACATTTCAATCCCTTAAAATTGGCGCGGAAACAACGTACTCCAATTTGCTTTTTTTCACTTATTTTCAATTAGAAATGCACAAATTTTCACTTTAAATAACTTTTTTAAACACAATAAATTATAAATAACGTTGTTCCGTTTAAAAAATCCAACTGGTGTTCATATACTTACTTATGGAAGGAAACCACATTATTCTTCAAGTTTTGACTACTTGAACAGTTTTTTACAGCACAACGCATGTTTGTATAGTTGTTTATATCATAAACTTTACTAATCTCACTGAAATTATCAATAAAAATAGCTTTTAATTAAGCATTTAATATAAGTAATTTTTTTATCTAATACTTCGACTGACAGAACGATCCAAATGTCAAAAAACTATTCGTCAAAACTAAGTGTCAATTCACGAAACATACCGCAGTACACATACACTGTACGTGAGGGTAACACCACGTCCTTATATTTTATTTCTATGAAAATCGTATGCTGTAAATCCTGTAAAATCTGCAGAAAATTCATTTAGCACTTGACGTTTGTTTTAATTCTACAATAAAATATTTGTGAAATATTTTCTTTCAAAAGTAATTTAAACTGTGGTTTTAACAATAAAAATGGCTAGACGTCGATATTTAACAACCGCTGAGTTGGAAGATATTATAGAGAATTGGAGTGATGAAGAGCAGGGGCCAATAACCAATATAGTGCTATGCGCACCAGAAAAAGTGGACGAGCTCACAGACGAAGAGGAGTTTGACGAAAATGTGATGCCCAATATGGAACCACCAAACATTCAAGAAGTTGCAGGGCATGTGGAAATTGAGTGGGATTCAATTGAAGATGACTTTGCAGCTCCTATGCAAAATGTACGTCAAACCTCTTTTACAAGTTTACAAGCATTTTTTGGCCACCCCAACTGGTGCAAGGGGAAACGTTCATCATCTGAAGTTGTTAAATATGATAAGCAACCTAATTATAAACCAATCGAAGCCCTTGCTGCTACATTGGTTTCGCAATTGGAAAATTTAACTCCAACGGAGCTATTTTACCAATTTTTTGACGAGGATGTGATGCAGCTTATAATTACTGAAACTAACAGGTGAATTAACAAATCAAGAAATGTTTAAAATATTCTAAAGTTCGTAATTTGGTAGATATTACAATCAACACAATAACATCGGTAATGTTTGCGACAATGATGACATGCAGCGTTTCTTAGGAATTCTTTTGATGTCTGGCTATAGCACAGTTCCAGCCATCAACGATTATTGGAGTACTAGACCTTCTCTAGGCCGCCCAATAGTGAAACAAGCAATGTCCCGAAATAAGTTCAAGCTCTTGAAGAAATATTTTCACTTGAGTAACAACAGCAGTTTGGATGAAAGAGATAAATTCGCAAAACTACGCCCATATTTTGATTTGTTGAATAGAATTTTTAGTAAGTTTGGTATTTTTAGCGAACATCTTTCGATTGATGAGCAAATGGTGCCATACTATGGTAAACACTCTTGCAAAATGTATATTCGTGGCAAACTCATTCGTTTTGGCTATAAACTGTGGTGCCTTTGCTCGTCAGATGGATACATGTTCCAATTCTATCCATATGGAGGTGCAGGTGGATACAACAAACAAATTGGCTTAGGTGCTGACGTCGTCTTGCGTTTGTTGTCTATTTGTTCAAATCCAAGTAATCACGATGTTTATTTTGACAATTTTTTTTCGTCGTATTATTTAATGTGTCTCCTTTCCGAGAGAAATTTCTTCGCTACTGGTACAATTCGCGCCAATCGTTTAAACGGTGCCAAATTACGTACTGGAAAAAAATTGCCAAAGGGTTCTACAGATTATCTTTTTGACAAAACGAATAAAATTTTATTGCTACGTTGGAGCGACAATAAGGAAGTTAGGCTTATAACGAACCACCAAACCATAGAACCACTGGCACGTGCAGCCCGATATAACAAAGTGCAGAAAAAGAAAGTTGCAGTGGAAATAGCACCAACTATTTCACACTACAATAAGAACATGGGTGGAGTAGATCTTCATGACAATGCCGTGTCAAACTATCGCGTGGCCATACGAGGGAAAAAATGGTGGTGGGCTTTATTTGTAGCTGGCCTAGATAGTGCCCTAGTTAACGCATGGAAGCTACATTGCATTATAGAAAAAAAACAGCTTCATAAGCCGATGTCTCAAGTAGATTTTCGAGTAATCATATGTGAAGAGCTCTTACTCTCCGACAAAATAGAAGAAAATGGAGATCAACAGGCAGGACTGCCAAAAATTAACGGGAAACATTTAGTTGCAAAAGATGCAAATTCGAAATACTTACGTTGCGGTGTTTGTCATAAAACAACTATATATATGTGCCTAAAATGCAATAAACATCTTCATCCAAAATGTTTTAATAAATATCCACCCCATGTGAAATAAATAAATTTGAAATATAAACATTTAAATAATTACGTCTGGCTTTTAAAATTTACTCGTAGTTTTCTTAGTACATATATTTTTTTACAGATATGGACCAGTGTACGATTTTTCGTACAGGGTGTAACTACTAAAGGGTCGGATGAAAATTTTTTTTTTTTACTTTTAAGGTAAGAATGCTTTAATAACTAAACTCTCCAAAAATGTTTCCAAAATTTTAAGCGGATCTGGTACCGATTCAAAATGGGTTAAGCAACCGCATTAAAATAATACTCGGATTGCAATTTTTGGATAACTTGTGTGTATTTATTATCAACATTACTAAGTGTTAAAGTGTTTAACATCAAAACAAGTAATTGTCAGCATAAATAATATAAACGTGTACATACTTATATCCGTCATTTTCATAAATAAAGCACTTATAATATATAAATTTGTTTTTTATTTACTGTTTATAGAAGAACCTTATCAAATTTTACACAAAATTGTTTATCACTTGTTGCAATTTCTTATATTCCCTTTCGCTTGAGCAACTTTTTTATCAAGGACCACTATTTACTCGCTTATCAGTTAGTGTGAGGTCAGACAATGTTCGTTTGCTCGGCGAGTAAATAATTTTGTTGTTACTTTCAATGCGAAACTATCAAAAATTTTAGAGAATACAACAACCACCATATTTCACGGCCATGTGTACGCCGAGCAAACGAGCATCGTATGACCTCATACTTACAGAAACACAAGTTTTTGCAAAAGGTGAGTATTTTGGAATGAAACTCTGTAATGTCAGAAAAAGTTACTATTTGTTGCAATAGTTACAGAGCCGAGCTACAGGACTACGCAAAAGGCCGCCCATGTGCGGCGAACTTTCACACGCATTTGTTGACTTGACATTAAAAATGATTTCAGTAGCTATCCAGACCTCAAGAAAGCAGGTTGCGGTTACTCACTGCTTAAAATATTCATGTTTTTACGTGAATTATGCACTCAAAAAAAGATATACAAAATGAACAAAGATGAAAAGTTAGAAATGCCTTTTTACTGAAAAATAAATTATTTCTTTTCTTTTTATTTTTTAAGCATATATTATCGTAATTTAAAAACATAAAATGTCATAAATGCAGGTAAGTAAATTAATTTTTTTTTTTTATTAGGGCTAAAGAACTGTTAAAAAAAAACTGAAAATATTTCTTAAAAAATTCAGTTCAACAATTGTTGTATAAATAAGAATTAAAAATATTTGAATACATTTTATTTTCATATATAAAACAAAAAGTGTAAAACAAAATATAAGTCACTACAAAGAATGAACCAAAGATAGTTTGTTGAGTTTAATTTTCACCTCATTTAGATCGCGCATACAAAAAGAAATATGAAACAGCAAGCAACCGCATCCTTTTAGCATGAAGTCTGGGCATCTACTAAAGATAACAAGATAGGAAACTTAGAAAACATAGGCCCTTATTATGAGCTGCGTTCGATCTTCGACTGTAGTCGAATGGCCTGATCGAACGAATTTGCATTTGGTATTATAACGTGCTTTCGACAAAGAGTAGCGCTATTGTGAATTTCGTTCATTTTGTTTGTTCACGGTAGTATATTTCTATCAGGTGATTGTTGTTTTATTTCAACTAAATACGATTGGTTTGAAAGTTGATTGCAAAAAATTAGACAAAAAAGTTATAACTATGACGAAAATAATTTCCATAAGATTCGACGCTTCGTCAGAAGAGGATGAAAGCTTGACGGAACTGGCTAAAAGTAGCAAAGGGTTGAGCAACGCTTTCTTTAGCTTATCTTAAGCCACTTTGCTGTTCTAACTGGTGGTCCTAAGCAATTTAATTCCAGCGTGAGTTCTTCCCATGTCGTTGTCGCCTAAACTTTGGAACAAATATCCTTTGCAGTCAAAGTTTGCCTCAATAAGACCAGTTTTTTTAGCTGTGATTTGTTGCTCGATAGACCTTAGACCTGTATAAAAATTAGAAAAACAGTTCAATATTAGTTTTTAGTCTTTTAAAAGGAAAACACAATCACAAAATACTTAAATTTTTAACAATTATTGCTAAGCACGCATCGCATCGAAAGCAAAATCCTATTCGACTGAAATTTCGATGAGCAACGAATATTTAATATAGGGTTGCACTGTTCATAAAAAGAATTTAACTTTCGATACTCGTTGTTCGATAACCAGCGAAGATCGAACGTCGAAAGCAACTCATAATAAGGCCCATAACCTCAAAAAATGTTTGCATGTATTTGTGCATAGAAAAAATCAAACCTGTATGGCACTCTTGTTCTTAATCGGCCTCAAGCTCACAAATAAATCAATTGGCAATCCCTGAAATTAATGCATATAATCTGTTTGTTAAGATATAAATACTTAAGTTAGGTTGCAATAAGATGTTTGCAACCAAAACTGATTATTAATTAATTTTAGTCTATATATGATTTTAAAGTTTGGCAATTTCTTTAGTTGTTGTATTTGTCAACATTTTAAAAAAAATTTGCTTTTACTCAAACCCCCGCTTTTCTACACAAACCCCCGCTATTCATGGTGAGATTTAAAAATGGAACAATATTCTTCTTTTTCTGTACTTTCTGCTGGAACTTCTTTTGCAAACAAGAAAAATAATGTATGGATTGAGTGTTTTAACATATTAATCTTTAATTTGTGATAAAGTAATACGTTGAACATTCAAATAATTACATGGATACCATTATTTTATTATATATCGTCAAACAAAGTTTGCAAATTTTCACACTTTTTGTATTTGTCAGTGGCTTTTTATTTTCACCACTGCGGCATTTTACTTTCAGAGTTGTCAACTATAATTGTTTTATTAATAAATTTTTTCATAAATTTCGCAAGTTTTGCTAACAGTTTTTCAATAAAGATGTATGTGGTTAAATAGCTCTTCATGAGTATAATTTATAATAATTATAACATCGTTCATCATAGCGCAGTTTACCTAAAATTTGTCATTTTTGTCATTCATACGGACGTTGCAAAAAAAGTTATTTGAGAAGTTCTTGTGAGACTAACACTCGAACTGAAAATATTTCTGCGAAAAAGTCGATCGCATCTAGAAAGTCTAAAGGAACAAAATTTTGCATATTAAATAAGTTTAAAAATATTCCAAAATCATCTTTAATATCGTAGTTTTAAAGTCATTGTTCACAGTTTTATATGTTCGGACGGTACGTCTCGGACGTTACACATTTTTCTATTGTAGTTTAATTGGGTAATTAGGTAGTTCAGTTATTATGTAATTAAGTAATTAAAATCAAATATAATATAATTTTCTTCCCTGCCTCAACCATTTTAAGAATATATTTAGCCAATACCTTCCACTCTTACTAAACCAAAAAATGTAAAGAAAAATTTAATAAACCTTTACGAAAAATAAAATCTACAGCTGCCAACTTGTCTTGTTTTAGTACAGCTGTAATCGTGAAATGTCAAAATGTCTGTGCTTCATGTGAAAAAAAGTTAACGAAAAATTAACTAAACATTTACGAAGAAGAAAATCTATGTACATTTCTGAAACAGTGATTGCTTTAATTAATAAAATCAAAATGTTTCTCTAAGATAATATAATAAAATAAAAATTTTTAATAAGTTTTAATGCTTTGATCACGAAACCATTATTGATAAATTATAAACTACTTAAAATTGTATATTATTTAAGTTATGCTTAATGTAATCAAATGTTTTACAACATAAGTGTGTTGTAAAATGTGTTTAAAAATGAAGGCATAATTTTACTTTGCATCCCAAGCATAAATATGTTTTTAAGATAAACATCTTTAGCACCAGGTATGCCAACCAGGATTTTCCCGATTTGCGGGAATTCGAATAAAATGCTAAGCGAAGGTAAAAAGAGACAAACATATACATCTATGGCATTAAGTCTGCCAGATAAAGAAACCACCAGAGAGCATACATTATATAGAGATGTCAGTTCGAAGTTCACTCAAGTTTCGTTGTACAAGCGTTCGGAAAATAGAAAAACAACAAAAAAAATAATTGTGCTTTTGCCTCAGCAGATGTTCCATGCTCACCTATAAAAAAGTATAGGCAGCGTCAAAACGAACGCTGAGGCAAAGCATAATTATTTTTGTTTTGTTTTTCTATTCTCCGGACGCTTGTTTAACGAAACTTGAGTGAAATATAATTCGAAGTCGAACTGGGGCCTCTATATAATGTATACTCTCTGGAACCACCGCTAAGCACGTACACAAACCAATTTGGAAATACATTTTCAACGTTGCAGTAGCTGTTGATTTTTTTGGCATCATTGGCTGAGTTCACAAGAAAAGCAAATGATCATCACTTTGTCTTGTCATCTTTTACTGCCTTTGACTGAATGATTCAGGTCTTATGCCCTGGTTATGCTAGGCAAACATGTTTGGTGAACTGATTTTGTTGTTAGTGTTTTACGAATAAAATGAGAAATGAACTTTTTCTCCTGCTCATTTTTTCGCTCTCACGCCAAACATTTTTGTTTGCTGTTTGAAACAGAAAACATGCCAAACATTTTTTTTGTAACTGAATTTTATATTTTTTCAACAAACATAGCATAGCCAGGAAACGAATATTTGATAAAAGAAGAAAATGAACAAAATTAAATAGTAAACATGTTTGCTTAGCATAACCAGGGCTAAATAGTAAACATGTTCGAAGTTAATTTTCGATCTTACAGAGAGTTAATTTTTTTAGCTGGAAAAACAAAAACAAATTTGGATTCATTTAAGCATTTGTTTCTTGTGTGAACTCAGACATTGAGACCATAATACAAAAGAAAAAAGGAATAAAAAATTAGCGTGGGCCATAAAGTAAGTTAATATAAACAATTTCAATATGTTTACACTGTATATGTTTTATTTATATATACACAGTAAATATTTAAACATTTTGATTTGGTGGCTAAACTGACCGCGACATTACTTAATCGATATGTCATGTTGTTTTTTGCAATTTAAAAGTTAGCCTAAAAAGAAAAGTTGGCAGCACTACGATTTATTTCATTCATAAATTAACATAGCTGCCATTGTTAACCCTATCATTCCATGCAATAATTTTGCACTTTTCGGAAGAAAATAATGTGTTTTTTATGTATGGAATTGTATTTAACATGAAGTAAAGCTTTTTACATACTTTTATTTTTGTTTTGAAGCCAATGAAAAACAAAGGTGTTGGAAAAGCTAAGTAACATAATTGCAACTGACTTATTCACCTCACTATTTTAGCAAATTGACAGTTGAGCTAAAACATATTTAGATAAGGGCTAAGAAATTCGTGGTGAACGAATTTTTCTCGTACGTGTGTTTTACTTCACCACTTTTCGGGTTCCCCACAGAAGTTTCCTATCATGTTATCTTTGGTCTGGGCATCTACTGAAAGTTTGTTGCTTTCGTTTCGTTATTGAACTCGTGCTTTTTTCAAGTGCAGACTTTAAAAGCAAAAGCTTTACAACACAAGCATAAAATTGTGTATGGATGTGTATGCGCACCCCTGATATAATGAAATAACAATTACTCTCAATTTATATTGTTATAAAACGGGTACTTTCCTTTAAGTTAAATTTTTTACTAATTATAATAATTTTTGTTTGTTTTAAAAATTTTTTAGTTTTCAAGTAAATGCAATTTAAAACGAATGCCTTTTTACAATAAAGAAGCAAATTTAAGAAAAAAAATATATGTTAGAGCAATGCAAAAGTACCCGTTTACAAATACATATTGTCAAATAGTGTCAAATTATTAATATTCATAATTGTTGGATATTTCCACAAACATTATTATACACATATGAAATTTTCTTAAAATTCATATAATCACTTTTAAATAACAAGATCACTTTTTTGTTATAAAATTTTAGCATACATAAAAAAAATGCAAGTAAACAGTCATTTGACTTAATTTCGCAACGTTTCTTCTCAATTTGTGTTTTTTATCAGCTCGGACCAAATTTTTAACGATTTGAACATACGCAAACACTAGTTCTTACGAAATCAGTAACAAAGGATCGATTCAGCTTGACGTCACACAAACCGGTAACTTGCCGGCTATTTTACAAGAACGAGCTACAGATCTGCTCTATTTCACCTTCTCTCTCCTCCCATCTATGTCTCCATAAACATTTACACATTAACCCGTTACATAGTTTTATGCATGAGTTTGAACAAAACTCAAGAAAAAAAATTGTTAAACTTGACGATGCTTCAATCACGTTCAACACGATTGCCAGCTGAGGCTTTTCGCATAAGTAAAAGACTCAACGATGTCATGCCATGTCATCAGCAAAAAAACAACTGAGGATGATGATTAGAATCGCCACCCACCAACACTCGCTCTGCTCCTCCTTCTTCACTATGCAATATGCACTACGACGAAGTAAGTCACTCGAGTGGCATCCACCCACTTATGGCAGAATGTCTTAATCTGCATATTAACTGGAACATCAGATGTCATTGTCGTCAGGCTGTTTGAGTTGTTTGGATGACGCGGAAGTATATCGACTAGGTTTTTCTGCAGCAATACAGCTCAGCTACAACTTCAGCTTTCAGAAACTAGAAATGCAATTTTTTTTTCTTTTTTTACGCTTTTGACTTTTTGTCATCTGTGCAAGTTTAGTCAAAAGTGCACATATGTGTCGATGTGATGATGTTCGTCTGTGTGTATTTTGTGTGTTTGCGATGAGTTTGTTTGCTTGGCAATGACGGTATATTGATGTGTTTGTCTTGTACTTGAGCGCAGCATATGCGTTACTCGTGTCTGTTTGCGTTTTTATGCTAATTTCATGTCATGTTTACAATATTAGATTGTGTTAAAGTCAATGGAGTTTGGTAAAGTTTTTTTTTAAAAAATGTTTTTATATAAATGGAATCCTTGCATGTTCGCCGGAATCACACTTCACTTAGGGAACGACACCAATTTTCCTAACTTTAAATCTATACTCACTCTAAGCTTAAATTGTCCGCAACCGCAATGGTTTTCATGTATTTGCATTGCAGGCATATTGCAGTTCTACAGGCGAAAGAACACTGTGTTTAATGTTTTATTTTGAAGCGACTGGTTTTTTTCTAAGGCAAAAAAAAATATAATTAAAAAAATTTTAAGAATATTTTGTGATTTTTTTGTTAAAATATGTAAATTAATTAAATGACTACGGTTTTTCGGAGTTTGTTCACCTACAAAAAATGATATTTTTTACAACTCGAGACGTTGCACTTTTATTTTTTATTTAGTACAGAAGGTTGGTGATGGACGTGACAGATCATGATGACATTTTTATATGATAGTATATGAATCTAGTAAATAAAAAAATTAGATAATTTCTTTTCTTATACTTTTTGAGATGTATAAGATGTTGCACTTTTATCATGCAATATTTTCTCTTCATTTTGTATGGGAGAGGGGCGAAAGGCGTGACAGATCTTGATTAAATTTTATACGGTAATTGTGTGAATCTAGTTAATAAAAAATTAGTTAATTTTGTTTCTTACACTTCTTACAACTTGAGATATTTCAATTTTTTTCTTCATTTTGTATTGGAGGTGAGCAAAGGGCATGACCGACCTTTATGAAAATCTGTGGTGTCATATATTTATGAAAATCTGTGGTGTCATATATTTATGAAATAATAATAAAGGGTCCGCCAAATAACTTTTTTTTTAAGAAAAACGCATGGGTGGTCAGTTGGCTTCAACTCCTGAACCAATTGGACTTTGTATGGCGTCATACCAAAGTTTTTATGCAAAATTCGTCTCAATGATGTCTCCGAAATGTTCAATTGTTGAGAACGACGGTGAATTGATGTTGATGGCGCTTCACGCACACTTTCTGCCACAGCAGCAATATTCTCGGGTGTACGCACTGTTTTTGGCTTTTCACGCTTTGGTTTATCGATGAGGATGCCAGTTTCTTTCACTTTTTTTAGAAGATAATGAACATACGGAGCTGACGGTGCTTCTCTTCTTCCAAAATCCATACGCAATTTTCGCACACATTCTGCAACATTACCATGATTTTCAAAGTAATGTCGCAATATTTCCCAGCGTTGTATTTATATCAGCGGAAGGATAAAACTAATTATCTGTCAAATCAGACATGAGCTAAGTGTTACCCACGAAATAAGCACTAGTTGAAATAAAAACGTTAAATGGCGGACCCTGTACATGCTATATTTTATGTAACTACTACGATACTAACATTCCTTCTATTTTGAACCCTCATCCATAGACCTCGCTATGGAAAGGAAATTAATATTAGTAAGAGTAATGATCAATAACAAAAATTGGCTCATTTATCTACGGTCAACTCTTACACCGCTCGAAGAAAAAAAAATTGTAAGTGGCATTTGTTTTTCAAATAATTTATTGTAGCAGAGCTCGATAGTCTAGTATTTAATAAACGCAGTTTAATCCGGGTTTAGTCTTTTCAGAGAGAAATTTCAAAAGTTTATTAATATAAGTCCTGGTTTCAAGACAATATGACCTGAAAATATTATTCATATGCATACATATAAAAGTTGTATATTTTTTCATAGTTCCTTTTTTTAAACTGAATTTTTTTTTGTGCAAGCTTGTGCCAAGTGGGAACGCCATATTTTAGTACAAACATTGCAGAGTACTATATTTACCATTTTTTCAGGTTATTCAGTGATGCATTTGAGAAATTGTTAGTTACTAGTATAAAAGCCTGTCCTACGACAGGTCCTCTGCACACTTCTTTTTTGGAGCCATTTGCTAAAAGCACTTTTTTATCTTTTTAAAGATTGCTTTTTTTTCAGTGTTGAAAAATTAGTTCAAGTGTAATGTGTTGTTTTGCGGCTGATTCAATTATATTTTTTGGTACAGTCCATCAAAAGAATTCCATTAAATTTCTCATAACTTTTTATAACAGGATGAAAAAAATAGGTACTTAGGTCAAAAACGTACTTTTGTAAAAACCCAATATTGTCACTGATAAGTTTCAAATGTACATATTTTCTGTGCATACTTTCAGGCTGAACATTTTTGAGAACGGTATGCCTTGTAAAAGTGCTTTACTGTCAAAAAATAATTACAGTTGAAGAAAAACTCTGTGCGGATCAGCGTGCTCGCCTTCCATGTATTAAGATGTGCATACTTTCAGGCTGAGCATTTTGAAAACAATAAGAGAGATATTGGGCACGGAGCGGCGTGTTTGCTTTTTATATGTTACTAGCTGAAACCCGGCGCGTTGCTGCCACTCTCCCTATTCAAACGCCCATAAAATGTTATCAGTTAAACAGCATGTCTAAATTGAGGTAGAATACTGAATTCCGAGGCTGAGTTACCTATAACTCCAAAGCTATTCGATATCGCAAATTTGGGTTAAGTTGGAGGTGCCACGCCCCCCGACAAACTCTAAAAAATTTTATCAGTAAATCTGCATGCGTAAATTTTGGTCAAATACTGAATTCCGATGCTGTGCGACCTATAACTCCAAAGCTATTTGATAGCACAAAGTTGGGTTGTATGGGAAGTGTCACTCCCCTTTTCCCTACGCCCATAAAATGTAAGAAATGAAAGTGCATGTATAAATTTAGGTCGAATACCGATTTCTTACGCTGTCAACCTATAACTTCAAAGCAATTCGATATTGCAAATTTGGGATGTAAGGGAGATGTCAGGCCTCCCTGTCCAACGCCCATAAAAAAAATCATTGAAACTGCATGTGTAAATTGAGGTCAAAAACTGAAATCCAAAGATGAATTCCTATAACTTCAAAGCTATTCGATATCACAAATTTGGGTTGTATCGGAGGTGCCCCTCCCCCTTGTCCACTCCCATAAAATTTCATCACAGAAACGGTACGTCTAAATTGTGGTCGAATACCGAATTTCTAAGCTGTGCGACCCATAACTCTAACTAAAGCTATTCGCAAATTTGGGTTAAGTTGGAGGTGCCACGCCCCCCGACAAACTCTAAAAATTTTTATCAGTAAATCTGCATGCGTAAATTTTGGTCAAATACTGAATTCCGATGCTGTGCGACCTATAACTCCAAAGCTATTTGATAGCACAAAGTTGGGTTGTATGGGAAGTGTCACTCCCCTTTTCCCTACGCCCATAAAATGTAAGAAATGAAAGTGCATGTATAAATTTAGGTCGAATACCGATTTCTTACGCTGTCAACCTATAACTTCAAAGCAGTTCGATATTGCAAATTTGGGATGTAAGGGAGATGTCAGGCCTCCCTGTCCAACGCCCATAAAAAAAAATCATTAAAACTGCATGTGTATATTGAGGTCAAAAACTGAATTCCAAAGCTGAATTCCTATAAATTCAAAGCAATTCGATATCACCAATTTGGGTTGTATGAGAGGTGCCCCTCCCCCTTGTCCAACTCCCATAAAATTTCATCACTGAAACGGTACGTCTAAATTGTGGTCGAATACCGAATTTCTAAGCTGTGCAACCCATAACGCTATTCGATAACACAAATTGTTTTTATATTAATGGGAGGTAAAAGAAGGTGTGGCATTTCTTCTTAAACCATCTCGTACTCAAAGCAAAGCCACTTACAAAATTTGAGCTCAATCGGACCAATAGTTTCGGAGTATTGTGATATTTCCAAAAGTAGGCGTAGATGAAGTGTGACAACGCCCGTTTTTATTAAAGTTAGTGACAGTCATCATAAGAACTTATTTACCAAATTTTAATTTAATACGACCAAAACCTTCTTAAATATAGCATTTTTATTGATTTGTGGGCGATAAAAGGGGTGTGGCATTACTTTTTTCCTAAACCTTTGCGTAGCAGTTACGAACAAACCAGTAGAAGGAAGTATCCTATTTGGTCTAGTCGTTTTCAAGTTTTAAGCATCCGAACAAATCACGATTCATTTTTATATGTACAGATATTGATTTGTGGGCACTAAAAGTGGGCGTGAAAACATTTATGTATCGTGACTGCCTCTTGGAGCACCTACACAGCAAGTTTCAGTATAAAAATGTGTAGAACTCCGGAATTGCCATGATTTCGAAAAAGTGAGCGTATATATATTGCGACGAAAAAGTTATTTTTGTACAGTTACTGACAGTTACCATCTGAACAAAATGATAATATCTTAGTTTTTACGATCGAAACCGTCTGATATATATCCCTTATTTGGTTTGTGGTCGATAGCGCAAATTTGGCTTGTATGGGAGGAACCACGCCCCCTCGTCCAAACGTTACCAAACCTCACTGGAACAATCTATCTCCTCGGCAAACGTTGTTCTGCCACAGACCGCCTTACTGCTATACACAAAAATGTCAAGAAATGTCAAATATATTCACCATTTTCAGTACAGCTGCCGAAAGTAGCCATGTGCACTAAATAACCACATTTTAGTCTAATACGATCAAAACCGTGCGAAATATAGCATTTTTGTTGTTTTGCAAGCGGTAAAATGTTTCCCTTGAGCCATCTCGTAATCGAAACAAATCGACTGCCCAAATTTCAGCTCAATTTAGGTTAAGCCTGGCGCACTTTACTTCACTGGACGCTAACTCCCCGAAAAGTGAGTTTAACTAAAGTAGGGCAGGCCTATTTTTAGTGCACTTGCCGAGAGTAACCATATGTACTGAATTACAAAATTTTTGTCTAATACGACCCAAACCGTTGAAATAAAACGTTTTCATTGGTTTGTGGGCGGTAAAAGGGGGGCGTGGAGACCAATTTTTAGTACAGTTGCTAACAGTAACCGTACAAACTAAGCCAACATTTTAGCTCAATCGACCCAGTAGTCAATTTTGATGGTATCTTAAAAAGTGGGTGTGGCTATATAGCACTGACGCCCTTTTTTAGTACAATTGCCGAAAGTAACCATACAAACTTAAGTATCATATGTTAGTCTCATACGGCCAAAACTGCATGAAATATAGCATTTTCACTGATTTGTGGGCGCAAAAGGGGGCGTGGAAACCAATTTTTCGTACAGTTACTGTCAGTAACTTCACAAACCAAAGTAACAAATTTAAGTCTTATACGACCAAAACCGTCTAAAATAAACCATTTTCATTTATTTGTGGGCGGTAAAAGGGGGCGTGGAAACCCATTTTTAGGACAGTTGTCGACAGTAACCGTACATACTAAATTACAAAATTTTAGCCATATACGACCCAAACCGACTGAAATATAACATTTTTATTGATTTGGGGGCGGTAAAAGGGGGATGTGGCAAATTTTTTTCCTCAACCATCTCGTACCTGAAACAAATCGACTGCTAAAATTTCAGGTCAATCGGTTCAGTAGTTTTTAGCGTGAAAACATTTATAAATTGTGTTCGTCTCTTGGAGCACCTAAAGAGCAAGTTTCACTGTAAAAATGTGCAGAACTCCGGAGTTGCCATGATTTCGAAAAAGTGGGGGTATTTATATAACGACCACGCCCATTTTTTGTACAGTTACCGACAGTAACCATCTGAACAAAATCCCCAAATCTTAGTTTTTTACGATTGAAACCGTGAGATATTTTTCTTTTTTTTTTGTTTGTGATCGATGGAGTAAATTTGGCTTGTATAGGAGGTACCACGCCCCCTTCTCCAATCGTTACGAAACCTCACAGGAACACTCACAAGATGTGGCTTTATTTTCCCTGAAAATTTCATAAAGATCGGTTCAGCGGTTTTGGAGTCTATACGTGATATAGCCACATACCCACCCACATACCCACCCACATACCCACATATATACATCCATTTTTATATATATAGAAGATATATTAAATTTGAAATTTTTTTTTACTACAATAACAAAATTTCTGGAAATAGTTTTTGGTTTTGTTAAAGCTTTTGCAATAAAAACATTGAAATGGAAAAACACTACATGTTTGCCTCTTTGCCTTCTTTTATGACTAAAGAAGCCATCGCTGTAAATTTTTAAGTTTTTTTTTGCTTATATTTAGATTAATTTTCCTAAAAGAGATACTCCCAAATTTGACAAGAAAGCATTTAAATTCTTTAAAACACTACAGAAATGCTTAGTATAAAAAAAATATGCTGAAAATGAAAATATTAATTTGAAAAACTTGTTAACAACACTGTGGTCTAGTTGAGAAAATGCATCAAAGTTCCTTTTGTTAAATTTTTCAAAAAATTATGCAAATGCTCAGGAGACCGATGGGAGCAGCTATGAATTAAACTACAAAAAATAAAATATATGACACCCGAATGACCAAAAAATCTCCAAATATTCTGGTTTATGTACACTAGGGCTTTCAGTCCCGAAAGGTTTTGGCAAATCCCGAGATTTCGGGATTTGAAATTTACGATCCCGGGATCCCAGGATTTTTTGGGATCCCGAAATGCCAAAATTTTAAAATAATGGTATTAGGTTGTATTTAAAGCAGGGAAGTTAATGGTTTTTCTTAATTTCTGCGTTTTAACAAAAACAATTGTTTTTTTTTTTAAATAAAAATCGAAACATAATCTTTATTCATACTAAGACAAAACTAATGTAGCGTATATAGCATACAATGTATAAGTTAGACAAGACGGCGTGGATTCTGCATGGCCAGCAACTTTCCGTCACTCGTTTGACTAACAGTGAGCTTCGTTATGAAGTCTGTCTGGTCAGGATATTCCCACGTAGCTTGGATATTTGCATACAGGTTGCACACTCAATACAATATAGTTGCCCAATGTGCACAAAAACGGATGCGGATCCGTTACGAACCCGTTACGAGTTCGTCAGTACGCACTGCGCTTTCTTATGTTTCGACGGACCCGTTACGAACCCGTTACGAATCCGCCAAAAGAGTCTGAAACGCATTCGTATATGAAGTCCGAAACGGATTCGTATCTGAAGTCCGAAACGGATTCGTTCCTGAAGTCCGTTCTGAGTCCGAGGCGGATCCGAAAAAATGAAAAGAGCAATTCGTATTTTTGAGAGGAATCTTATGTTTCGACGAACCCGTTACGAATCCTTCAAAAAAATTTCCACAACGTTAACATAAAAGACAGTCTTAAATTTTTTTTACAATTTCTTATATTATTTTCAGTAGATTAGGGATACGAAATACAATTGTGTACTTATTTTTGTTGTTATTTTTATTTTTATTATACATTGATATAATTTTAAATTTCCTTCTTTAAAATGTAATATGTAGAATGTAAGAACTGAATTAGCAAAAAATAAAAAAATGTTGAACATACATAAACATTATTGTCCCTTTTTGAATAAGAACTATTTTTAAAAAACGAGTCCGTTGTAAGTTCGCATTATTTAAAAAAAAGAGTCTGAAACGGATTCGTATGTGAAGTCCGAAATGGATTCGTATCTGAAGTCCGAAACGGATTCGTATCTGAAGCCCGAAACGGATTCGTATCTAAAGTCCGAAACGGAATCGTATCTGATGTCCGAAACGTATTCGTATCTGAAGTCCGAAACGGATTCGTAACTGAAGTCCGTAACGGAGAGAGCAATTTCATACGAAAAAGGATCCGACAAAATGTACGAAGAAGTGTGTTCGTTACGGATTCGTAACGGATCCGTGTGGCACACTGGGTATATATGTAATAACTATTTATGTATGTGTAGTTTAAGTAGCTCCAGTGGTTCGACCGTGAAGCATTAGTAAACAGTTTTAATAAAGAGACGAGTTTAATAAAGACACTAATGGGCATAATTTTGGTTTTAATTAATATTAGAAATGGATACATTGCACTAAGACGAAATCATAATTACTAATGCAGACAAAAGTTACAGTTGTAATGTACAAAGAACAGTACAAGGAAAAAAATTCAACAATAACTGGAAGAAAAAGTCGAATTCTGAAATCCTATTTTGTATTTTAAGAGGAAATACTTGTTAATTTTATAATTGAAAAGATATACATCACCTGAATACATCATCTCGAAAAAAAATTAAATTGAAAAATAAAGGTTATGTTATTATTATTTTTTTATAAAAATCATAACATTTAAGGTCCTTAATTAAAGATATTTTCTAAATTATTAAATATTTAAATAATATAATAAGTTTATTTAACAAAAAAATTTATGATTTTGTATATTTTAAAAAAATTTAACATTTATATAAGAATGAAAACCCCAAATATTTATAATTAACTTAAATATTTGGTTAATTATTATAACTAACTTAATTAATAATTAATTTAAAAATACGGACGTAAATAAGTTAAAAAAAAACATAAATTCATCTTTTAAAATATTTAAAAAGAATACAAAACTTCATAATCAAATAAATTAGTTAGCTGTTAGTTAAAAGTATGATGTGAATAAAATATTCATTTATTAAAAAAACTAAAGTATAGTAACAAAACTAGTGCTGATTAAAAATTAAATGAAAGTTGAACAGCATAGTAAACAGAGTCTTTTAATATCAGAACCAAAACAAACTAGATAATTGACGTTGAAAGTGTGAGGAGAGATGCAAAGAGAACAAGGTGATTTTGATATTTAAAAAAACACTGTTTACATTGCAGTTGCATTTATAGTTGCTGAAAATTTTTATACTTTCTTATCAATAAAATCCCGGGATTCGGGATCCCGGAACTGAAAGCCCTAATATACATTAAAATAAAGTTTGGACATTTGTCTTTCGAAATAATGACCCAAAGACTTTGAAATGACGAAGAACACAAAAAAGAAACATAGAAGCTTTATTAGAAAATAAAATTTTTAAAATTTTGGCTGCAGTCTGGCTTAAGTGTAAGCAAATAAATAAAGTTACTTATAAAGTGAATAATTGTGAATATATGAAGGTTATAGTTTTTAAGAAATTTGTATAACATGTAAAAAGCAGTAAAAAAAAAGAAAATATGTGAAAAAAATTTTGCTACAGCCTCGTTAAAGTGTATACAAAAATAAAATTAATAATAAAGTGAATAATAAAATAAAGTTTGGACATTTTTCTTCCCAAATAATGACTCACAGACTTTGAAAATGTCTGTTATTGACCAACTCATGCTTCGAATTCAATTAATCTCCGAAACCTTTAATTTTTAGGTAAAATCCGATTAGCGCGACCTCTGAACCTTTTCCAAAAATTCTGAAAAAAATCTTAAAAATACTTTACCCCATAAGCTTTTAAGCAAAGACTGAGCAACTATGAAATTCGAAAAAAAATTCTTTTGGAATACCCTAATGCACATAGACACATCTTACGCCAGTTTCTCATACATAATTAACACTTTTATAATACATGTCACACAAGTTGCTCGTATATAATGATTTTATCTAGCATCGCATTTATGAGCACAAATGCTTTCTTTATCTTTCAGTGGCTCATAGTCGATAAATGTGCACTATTAGCGCATTGGTCTAACCCATTCTTGATGTTACTATATCCAAGTTACAGGATCGCTTCGAGCATTTCATGGAAGTGGATGTTTGTATTTTTATTTGATTTACATTCGCCCGAAATTTCATTACAACATATCGAATGTTTATTAACTTCGACAAAAGATAGCAACAAAGACTTAAGCGCAACTCGTTTATTTGATGAAATCTCCATTCATGATAATGGAAAAAAACACCGTTAGGTTTTCTGAATAAAATCTACGAATTAAGTCTTGTGCCATTTCATCAGAACTTAGCAACAGCTTTAAAGATTTTTTTTTTTTACTTTGTCAGTGACAAAAGCCTCAGCCAAAAGTAGTCTCGAGACTAAAATTAATCAAAAACTATTTACGCTCTACAATGAGACAGGAACGATTGAATAACTTAGCAATGATTTCAATTGAGTCAGAGTTTTTGGATTGCATGCCACAAGACGAAGTCATAAGAAAATTTACTAAAGCCAAAGCGTGACAAGTTATATTCAATAGGGCGTATCGAAACATTTAGATCGTATTCTAAGTGCTCTCAAAAGTTGAAAAGGGTGGTCAAGATATAAAAAAAAAAATTTTAGGAAAAAATAAGAATGTTTTTTCCTCCCGCAAGGGCAAAGTTTATTTTTAAATAACACAGTAAAAAATCACGATTTCAAAATGCTTTGATTTAAGTAAGTAAAACTACATATGTCTTAAAGTTAAAGTAAATAAAGATACCATGCCAATCTCGATTTTTACCCACAAGGTCCTTGGGTAAGGATATACGAATCTAAATGTGCACTCGAGGTACAACAGAATTTTTGATTGCTATCTGATTGTCTAAATTTTGGCGATTTTTATTGAAGTGTTGACGTTTTCTTTAAATTTGTTTTGAAGAAATGTATACTTGAATGTATTTTTTTAAAATTTTCAGAAAATATTAATATAAGGTTTTACAATATATCACGGGCACCAGAAATGTTACCGAAGACAATTTCCTTAATTTAAGTTCTTCAAATATTTCTGAAAAACACTATGTTCATGAGTGCCAATTAACAACACCAGGTTAAGACCACGATTTTTTTTTTCCAATTTCGATATTTTAAAAAAATTTTCCTTCCTTATGAATTTTATTATTTCATCTATCTCGAGTGTACCTTTGGAATCGAATATCCTAGGCACAGGAAACGGTGGGTAAAAACCAAGAGTGACATCATGGTTGCCAAAATATTGTAAGTTAAGGTCTATTTTTACTTTTGCCCTAAGACATATGTAGTTTTACTTACAAAAATTAAAGCATTTTGAGATCGTGATTTCTTACTGTCTTTCTTAAAAACAACTTTGTCCTTGCGGGAGAGGAAGAGATCCTTATTTTTTTTTTAACTTTTTTTGGGAGATCTTGACCACCCTATGCAACTTTTGAGACCTCTTAGAATGTGAAATTCAAAAAAATTGTAATTCAATACGCCCTAATATTCAACTAAACAACCTACAGACACCAATGAAATTAAGATAATAAAATTTTTATTTCAATACAAAAATTCCTTAGATAATTTCTTAATATATTTGTTACAGGCATATTTTCATATTTCTAAATTACTAAATATTTCGAAGGATAAAATAGTCAGCTGTTTTGAACACAAAAATTTTATTTTTATTAAACTATCTTTGGCTGATAATGGTATATTTTATATAATTAGTGAAAAATTTAATTTAAACAAATTTCATATATTGTCGTTGACAATTGTTGTAAGACATTTTTAAACAAAAATTTTAGGACGGCACTTTGATAGTTTGCCTCAGGTGGCATATAAGCTTTGCACGACATCGAGAATAAAAATGTAACTAATAGCATATGATCTTTTCTAAATTTTATTTGATCTTTTCTGACTATCAAATTTCTTCTAAATTCCAAATGAAATTTCTGAATTTCAATTAATTTATTATGAATTGTAATTGTAAATCGTTGCAGGGGCATAAAAAATGTTTTTAATCATGCACAAGAATATCAATATTGGATTAAAAAATTATCCAGATGCTTAGATAAAGACACACTTATTGCCGAATTAGTTCACATCAGTTTCATTTATGAAAGTAACACTCGAGTCATAGAAGAATAGGAATCATATTGTTTGAGTCAAACATTAAAAACTGTAGCACTTAAGATTATGTATGTCTAAAAGTGAATTATGTTCTAGAACGATTCTAGGAGTACCCCATTCTAACGGGGGACACTTCCCCCCCATAGGCAGTGAAAATTTTTTAAATATCTTCATATTAAATCAAAAAACCGTAAGTTAAAAAAATAAACTGGCCATTTCAGCCCTTGAAAAGACTTTGACCTAGCTTCTATTGATCAATTGTGTTATGCGTGTTATTAAATGTTTGATTGCAAATGATCGAGAACTGGGCCTACGTGTTTTATGGCAATTTTACTCTCTGAGGTTTGCTATTGTCTGCAGAGAGGTGACGACCGAACACAAAAATTATTTCAATTGAAAAACTTTTCTGTCTGATCTGGAATTGAACCCAGGCTACCGCGGTTCTAAGAGCTTAGGGGCCACGCACTCTACCCACTGGGCTACGGCCGCCACTTACAATTAAAAGTAAGTTACAATTAAAAAATGTTACGGGAGAGTCAAAAAACTTTCAAAATTGTAATTGTAATAATAAATTGCGCAAAAACTTAAGGATTTTAGAAATTTTTTTAATAAAAACGTCTTTTGTAGTTGTAGGAGTGTAAAATTTAGCAGGAGCATGTATTTTGATAAGGTGAATCAATAATCAATCAAAAAGTCGTTTTTTAATTTATTGTAACTTACGAATTTTTTTATTTTATATGACAATATTTCATTACAAATGTTAATTTTATTGAAGAGAACATTTCATTACAAATGTTAATTTTATTGAATAAATGAGACCTCACATTATTTAATTTACTAAATATTTGTTGAAAAAAAATTTTTGAAATTACATGAAAAAAAAATTAATTTTGAAGATATTTCGGACATGATAAGAGAAAGATTTTTACCCCATCTTTGAAATATATATCATATTCTTATGTGTACAAGCGTGTGTCAATCGGCGTATCATGATAACAAAATTAGTACCAACAATCTCAGAATATAGAATTATAGAGGTTATATTTTCATTATGTGCATTCTAGACTCCTTTATTCCTTTGACCCCCCTAGAACAAATCCTGCAGACGCCCTTGACTTTCGGTATAACTGTTTTGATTTTTATGATATTTTTTGTCACTCTTTGCTTAATTTAATTTTTATTGGCTAGAATGAGTAACATTATTTCAGAATGATTGTGCTTTTACGAGTAGTTTAACAAATACGACAACAACATACAACTACAATAGCAGCAATTACAAATTATGCTGTTCAACATAATGAGTCTTGTAGCGGCATAAACACAGACAAGCAGAGCGTCCTTGTGTCGCGGTTATGCCTGCGGCTAAGCCTGACAACGGATGCATTTGTTGGTTAATAATACGATTTTAATGGCGTAAAAAGACAATAACTAAGAGTGCAAATGATGGAATCACAAAGGACTTAAATCACAAAGGACTTTAAACAAAAAAGAAAATTAAACTCAGTTAGAGTGTAACTGACCCTGGTTAATTATGCCGATTCAAGTTCAAGTGTTTTCTTTCTTTTTACTATATATTCTATTTTGTTTTGTTATCTCAATTCAAGAGCTATTTGCTCAAACTGAAAATAATTTTGCTTTAGAACAATCTGAACCACTACGGACATAAATGTTTATAATTAAAAGTCTATTTATTTTGCTATCTAATGGTTCTATCTCACATTTCTAACATACGACGCGTTGGCCTGTCATTTGCTATCTTCTACATTCTTTACCCTAGTTCCTAAACATTATTGTGCAATGGTCTAAAAAAACGTATGTGAGAGACATATTTTCCCATAGGTACATACATTAGAACTAGAAATGAACATCCTTTCAGCACTTCACACCAACGCCAATCCGGCCTTTGTTTCCTTTTGAATAACTCTTGACTGCCACTGCCTTTAACTGGAACTACATATTGACTTTGGAAGCTAGCCAAATCAAGCGAATGCACTTTTTCCATCCGTTTCACTTTTTTACTTTGCTTTAGATTGTTCGTTTTATTTTTTTTTTTTTTTTTCATTACGCTTTCGCTGTCTTGCTCTGCCCTGACAAATGGGCAGCAGAAAGTCCCCAAAAGGGAAATGTTTTCATTGTTTCACACTATTTTACGGGTTGCTCTTCTTTACACCTAAGTTCTTGGCCATCTTGATGGCTTTTCGCTTTCCACATTTTCACTTTATCTTTTGTTGCAATGATTTTTGTTTTTTCGATTGTACTTTTGCCATTGTTACCGCTCATAAAATTAATTTTTTTCTCCCTTTTTGCACCTTCTGCAGCCGGATTATTTATCTTTGGAATGCACTCGGCAAATTCCGAATGGGGGGATTTTAATGAAAATTTAATGTTTCATCGAATGCAGCTGCGGTCGATGTCAGTCGGTCCATGTTTTCAGTCGGCTTAAATGTGAGCATGATGCTGAGTTCGTTATTTATGTTGCACTTGGTGATAATCGACGCATTATTCAAATGGCAAGAAAAGCGGGGGGAAAAAGTGCTTATTATGCAATTGCAAAAACTTTTGTTTGATCTCTTTTGAACTTTTTGCTTTAACAATTGCGTAGAGACTTAAATACTAAGTGGCAATGGAATTATTTCTAAAGGACTTTAGCTCTGTCCTTTATCTATATAATCTGTGCAGTTTTTTGAGCGTGTATAGTTTTACAAGCATCACGTAATATTTTGGAGCAACCATTTGTAAAATACATATATTAATTATTAATGATACAATTATTGCTAAAAATCAGTAGTTCTAAAATATTCTCAGCACGAAGTTGTAATTGCTCTGCTTTTATTATCAGCTACAGCAAATAATTTCTAAATCTTTTTATACTTGGACCACAGAAAGTGTAATCATACCTAATTCAGTCTTTATAATAAAACTAGGTGCAAAACCCAAGGTGTTTTATGCAAATGTCAAAAGGTTTATTTAATAACGGACCCAAAAGTACCAAACACGACACTTACCATGCTTGCTATAATGTTTAATTTATTCAGTCTGTTTTTAAGCCCACCTTTAATAGTTCACAATCTGTATAAAATTTTCTCAAATTTTAAAAAATAAGGTAAAAACTATTTTCAACTTAAATACACAAAAATTATGGATCAGGCACTATTTTTTTAAAAAAGGTTATGTTTTTATATAAAAATAAATAAATAATTAAAGATTTTTTGCTCAATAATAAACCTTGAAAATAAAAAAAAATATGAATGAAACATTTTTGTAGTTGCACAATGTGATATTTCAATTTCACATAAGAAATACTTGCAAGAATACATTTTATTTTGCTCTTAACGTGTATGCGAAAAATTTCCGCCTTTCTTGTATGCGAAAGTATCCGGGTACCCATGTAGGAAATACCCGGCTTGACAATTGGCTAAAGACTGAACCAGAAATGGCAGACCAATGCTTGGTGAATAAACCTTCGCCCAAGACTGAGTTGATTTCAGCCTGAACTGAAATACCAAGGCTTAGCTAATTAGATCTCGTCAAAGACTCTACCAAGATTTTAAAGCCCAGTCTCGGTATAATAGCAGTTGCCAATGCTAACCCAGAACTTAGTGATCAAGTCTTTGGATGTTAGCTCTGGCCCAAGCCTCAACCAGGTCTGCCAGGCCAAATCATGGCTCAGATATTTTTGCCAATCCTCCACCAATTCAAATGTATAAACAAATCATTTTTGATTTGTTTATTATGTATCAAAGAATTTAATACATAAAATATTTTGAAATTCCGGTCAAAAAGTGACGAACACTGACGAACACTTCAAAAGTGAAAATGGCTCGTGAAATGAAGCCGAAAACCAAATGCGACAGAATGTTTCATCGGACGCAAAGTTTCGCGTGAAAATTGAAACACAGTCAGATGTGGAGTCCAGCCTTAGTCCTGCGCTAAGTCAAGCGAAGAATTAGACGTGGAGTCAGAAGAGGAATCAGGCGAGGAAACAGACGAGGAATCAGGCGGCATGTCTAGCGTGGAAGCAATAATAGGGGAGTATTGCACGCAGAGCGAAAGGGAACCGAAGAACCCACAGTATGGAATGGTGCATGCGCAGGTTAGGACAAATATTATTGAATATGACAGACTTTAATACATGTACACTTTTTTTCGGTCAAGAAAAGGAAAGTGGATGCTCAATTAATTTAAAATAAAAACTACAGGCGTGACTTTTTGCCTTTTTGAGGATCAATGTTGTAACAGAGGCATTGATTACTTTGAGAGAGGCAGGACCCACAACTCTTCGGCCAAGTTTTTACTGCCTAGTCTCTACCCTTATTATCATTTCAAGACTGTAATGGTAGAATGAACATTGGGAGATTATTTACTGAATTTTTTTTCCTTTCATTTCCTCAATGTATTCAGCAAGAGGACAATAGTGGTCGACACGTACTGGCAGTGGCTTTGCTCGTCGAATAGGGGAGACGGGACTTTACTACGCCTCTTTGCATCACCTTACAAGAAAAACTACGTGTCTCTCTGAAACTAAATGAAAGCAAAATGTTATGAAAAGATAAACTATTGAACTACCAAAACAAACAAACGGAAACTAGGTGTAAATCTAACATCGACTTTATTCTTTATGCCATGATGACTTATGATGTTTTAAGCCATTTAATGCCCATTACCCTACCTTGGCTTTCAAACTCTAACAACATTTATTTTCTTGAAAAGCCCCATTACATCTGTTCAACTTAGTGTTAAGGGTACATCTTAAAAAAATTAGTAACACATGATTTTGTTTTGCTTACTATTGTGTTCAATTTTATTTTATGCTATTGATCATAGATTCAAATGACATGCTTAGAGTAATATATAAAGAGTAAAATGATAATAGTAACACGTAAAGAGTAATACGTACAATCGAATTCGATAGAGAAATTAGCTTCTAAGTTAAATTTTATATTGTTTTGCATTGATTTCCTTTTGTAATATTTTGTTACCGTTAACTCTCTTACTCAAGATTACGTTCTTTAAGCGCAAAATAACATTAATATCGTAAACGCAATAAAAAAAACAACGATCATAACAGAAACCGATTTTTATGAAGGAACGATCAACGTAGCATCATAGTAGAGAGTGTAGATATAAAATACGCATGTTGTTTTTTTTTGTCTTTTCTTTTACGTTGATATTTTTTTGTATAACTTTTAATACATCTTTTTTTCTTTGCGGACCTCTCTTTCTCTCATTTGTATATCTCTTTTTCCTTATTTTTTTCGTTTTCTTTTAATAGATTATGTTAAGCCAAACTTATATAAGTATATATAAAAAAATAGCACAAGGAAAGCATAAACATATATAAAAATGTATGCAAGTGTAAATGAAACGTGATAGCTAAGTTATTTATTTTTTCTTTTTGGAAATATTTAAATTTACTATTGCAGTTGACTTTATAATAAGTTATAATTTCTTTTATAATAGTCTAAATTAAATTCAATTTGTTTATAAATGTATTATAATTTATTTATAAAAAGATTAAAATACAAAACAAATAAAAAAACTTACTTGATCATTATGACACTGCGACAGGCCTGCTGCTATATTCCATGATGATGCTGCAACTGGCTTTATTTTATATACACGTTTAAAGTTAGGGTACATAAATTATATATTCTTTTGTTGTTTTTTTTCTTCTTGTTTTTCCAGACCTTTTAACTTATTTTAACACTCTTTTATATATTTTTCATTACTATAACCACTTTTCTTGTCTTATTTTTAACTTTTAGATTAAACTTAACATTGAATTTAACTTTTACTTAAACCACTGATTTCACTTTTATCGTTTTTTGTTTCTATTAATTTAATTTTAAGTAAATTGAAAAATTAGCAACCAGCGAACATGTGGTGCGTTAACTGTTAACTGGTCTACTATTGTATGGATCACGCTAATTGTTGCGCTCTTTTTCTGTCTTCTTTATAATGATGCTCTGGAGCATGTGGAAGACTACAAAATTTAAAAAAAAAATAATCCAGGGGCTTTTCTAGAAAAATTTTCGTCTGTCCTCTCATTCATCCACTATTGTTGTATTATATTATTTAATTAGCGATGACTTTAGATTTAATTACACAGTGTGTGAAATCATAATGACACATGTGAGATAAGTCCCCTAGAATTTTAGGTTTTATTAATCTTTATATAAATTACAAGCACTAAACTCAATATTACCTGTCGGGGATTTATTCAAGTGCTTTTGGAAATATACAAATTATATGTTGATATTTTATTTATTTTTTTATTAACTTGTTGTTCTTTAATTAACTTTAGCAAATTTTACAAGTGCTTAAAATGATTAAAGAATTTTACGTTGCTTCTAAAAAATGAATTTTTATTTTCAACTTTTCACTTCGGGATCCAGGTTAAGAAAGAAAGATTATACCAAAGAAATCTTCAAGCTGGCTTGGGTATACATATTTCTAATAACGTTTTGCTTTTGCTAGTTTGTAAGTCTACAATTAAAGCTTTAAAAGGCTGCCAAATTAATAAAACTTAAAAGAGGAAGTAACGAGAAGCTTTTACAGCTTGTTCCAAAAGAAATGAAAAATATTTATCAAATAATTTTGTATCATTTCAGCTCTTATAAATTCTAAGATTCTGAGTAAATATATAAGTTCAGCAATATTTTAGTTACTCTGTACAAGTGACTAACTAAATTATCACTAACAGTTTTAGTGTGTTTTGTTAGTAACTCTTTATTTTCAACACGAGATTTTTTTAACTATTTGTGTAGTTACGTTTTAATAAACTTTTGTTATTTGCATTCATTTTAACATTTTTCTGTTTTTTCTTTATTTTTTTTTTAAGTATTTCTATTGTTATTTTAAATGGGCCAGTCCTGGACCATTATTGCTAGAGTGCATTGGTGAAGGATTTTCAACCAGTCTTGGCCTAAAACTAAGTGCCCAGTCTCGGACCTTCTTACCACTCCAAGGCTTAGCCAGTCAAAAGCCATGTAAGGGTATTTATATTGGGCCAGAGTTCTGCATTCTTGGCGAAAGACTGGGCGAGGATTGTGCCCATCGTTTTTTCCTACATGGGAACCTTTATACGATCTGTATGATAGAAACTTTATGTGAATTAAAAAATCCAAAGTAATTCATTAAATAAGGAGATTGACATCAAAGCATTACTTTATTTATTAGTAGTTCAAGTAAATTAATCCTTTCATGCCCAATTAAACATTATGATAATTATGATAATTTCATGTTTATGACCAGTGGTTTCTTCCATCATGTAGTGTTATGTGTTGTGCAAGCTTACAGCTATTTGTTTTATTGAAAGCTTTGAACTTGTCCATTCAGTAGCTGTTTTCCGTAGAGTAAAATGGTTGAAATCAAGATCGGCATCGTTTCGAAGAAAAAGTGTTTATACAAAAGTGCTTAATGCGAAAAGTGCTTAAAAAAATTAGAATAATTGTTGAATTGTAAAACGAAGTGCACAATAAAAAAATAAAGATTAGAAAGTTATAAGCTCAAAAAAAAATAAGAGAGAAGTTTTTAGTTTGTCCAATAACTACCCAACGTTGCAAATAAGCAACACTCTGCAACAAACGAACCCTGGCACCAAGGACATTCAAATTTTTGTCAGTTCATATCTGAGTAAAGACTCAGAGTAATAAAGTAAAGACCTCAAGAAATAAGTATTCACACCCATTTTAGTTCGGGAATGAGGGAGGGTAAATAAATTAAATTTTGTGAAATCATGACTAATACATATTGACTATTTTATTGTGTTCCTGGCAAATTGGTTTTTCACTGTAGTTGCAGCAAACCATTTGATTCTCTGTTTAATGGTAAAATGAGTCAACATTTTATCCATAACATCTACTCCTCCTTTCATGCCATAATGACACTTAATGATTTCTGGCTTCTGGTCGACTCCTGACACCGATTTATCATGAAACATAGTCGAGAGCAACACTACTACTTTGTCATTTTTGGGAAACAATAGTTTTCTCGCCGGAGAATCCAAGTATGGAGAAATAAATGGGATGAATATTACGTGTCTACATTTTCTTTGGGATGTAACATTAAATTTTTCGACAACAAATAGTCCGCCAGTTCCTCAGATGCAAAGAAATTGTCTATCGTAATATTTCAACCTGAACCTTCAAAGCTCTTGACCCACCGTATTACCACATTTGCACCTACTTGCGTCTCACGTGGCCCATTAGCTAGCTTACCGGTGTTAAGCTCTCCTTTCAATGGGTACGACGTTTGTGAGTCGCATGTCCACTAAATTTTTTTGACATATTTCGTAGCTAAGATGGGATATATTGAGTGAATTGTGTTCTACCTTTGTATGGTAAAGACAGTCGAAGCCGAAGTCCTTATATTATCTATAATATGAAAGTATAGGTATGAATGCGAAAAGTATGTAGGAAAGTATAATATGAATGCGTTGAAGTTGCTTTAATGCTAATATATTATATTTTTATACTTTTTGGACCCTGAGAAGGGGGTTTAACCCCAAAACCCCCCTTGTCTACGGGCCTGAATGCAGATAAGACAAAATACTTGATATCAATAAACAAATAGTCCCAGCGCCTTGAAACCCTCGTTACAGGGTACAATTCCTGCTTCGAGGTTGTGAAGGACTTCGTCCATCTGGGATCCAGCATTTCATCAACCAATGGCTGCATTTAGAGGAAGGAAATGTTGCACAACTATCGGGATAAATGGTATGCGCTCACAAAATATGTACCCTGAGCGGCCTCAATCTTATATAACGAAAATATTTTATGCTACTTCGCTACCTGTGCGCTTTTCGGACAGAATGCAGCCAATGATATCAGCATTGAGATCAAACGATGAAGAACACTTGCCAACAGGTGCTACTCAGGGGCGTAACGAGGCCATTTTTATTGGGTGGGTATCAATATATTTCGGCCGACTGGATACCTTTACCTTGGCGAATACCGAATACGGTGGAATGATGAACTGTATGAGCTGTACGCTGACATCGACATAGTCAAGCGCATTAAAATCGAGCGGCTTCGCTGGCTTGGTTATGTTCAGCGCATGAAAGACGATGCTCCAGTGAAGAAAACATTCGATTCGGTACCCAGCAGCGGTCAACGCAGAAGAGGACGACCGCATCTTCGTTGGAAAGACCAAGTAGAGGACAACCTGATGAAGCTTGGAATTTCCAACTGGCGCCAGCAAGCGAAAGACAGAAATGGCTGGCGCAAATTCTTAGATGAGGCCAAGACCGACATACGGTTGTAGCGCCAACTAAGTAGTAAGTAAGGATACCTTTAAGTCCCGACTATTTTTTAGTTCATAGTACATAGTTCAATTACACTGTGCAACATATTTTTATAACGGAAAAGCGGAAAAAACAGGATGATAGTACTGGTTTATATTAAGAAACCCTCAAAAAGATATAGGCCTTGAAAGTTTAAATCTTGCAGAGTATTTTTTAAAAATGTAGTGCTTTTTAGGTCGTATCGAATTACAATTTTTTTCGATATTCGAAAATTTAAGAAAAAAATTATGTCTTGCTCTCCCGCAGTGACAATGTAGTTTTTTAAGTTTGAATAAAAATACTTTGATTTTTGTAAGAAAAACTACATATATTTTAAAGCAAAAGTAAATCTATATTTATTTTACTAACAATGTCCCGCCAAACAAGATGCCACTCTCGATTTCTACCCTCAGTGTCCTGTGTGAAGGATATGCGAATCTAAAGGTACACTCAAAATAGCACAGAACTTTTGATTGTTATCTGATTGTCTAAATTTTTGTGGTATTGAAGTGTTAACGTTTTCCTTAAATTTGGCAACTAAAAATTTGCATATTTTTCGCAAATGCAATTTTATAACTTTAAAAAAAAATTAATATAAGGTTTTATATCTCGCGCATCAGAAGTAGTACTGAAAATAATTTTCTAAACAACTCATCTTAGCATTGACAAAAATGTTAAACTAAAATTTTGAGCTTCTAAGCTTCTGAGCTTTCCATTCGATGGGTCTCAATTGATTTAACAATTGTTGACATGAGTTAATGAAGGTGATATGTCACAAAAATTTAGTTTCGAGAAAATTGAGCACAAACTTTCTCATTTGTACTGAAATCTATAATAGTTAAATCAAACGTTTGAAGTCGTTTATTTCTAAAATAGCCACAAACATGGTTGTTTTAAGTTGTAAAATTGTTTTTATGCACATATTACCCTTCATCCATGCATAGAGCACTGAAAATCCAAAAATGCGACATATGACTTTCATCCACTCATGTCTTCAATTGTTGTTAGATGTGTTTAAAGAAAAAATAACGAAAAAGGAGATATGAACAAATTTGTAAAATTTCATGATAAGTAAGCATTTTTTTCAATATAATAGGGAAAAAAATCTCGGTCTTTTCCTGGTGTTTTAAATAGATATTTTTAGACAGCGTTTTAATAAGTAATATTTGAAGAATTCAAATAGCGAAAACTATCTTCGTTAATAATTAAACACAATAACATTGAAAGCGAGCTAATTTTCCTCAAAGGGTTTTGTTGGTCTAAATCAGTACTATCGACCTGTGATGACCCTTAAATTTTGGCATAGTGTTATATAAAGTTACTCATCCGTTTGATCAATATAAATAAGTCATAAGGGGTCTTTTTCATTCAAAAGAAAAACACTTTGTAATTATTTTTACTAAAAACTTTTTTTAATGATGAAAAAAACTTGTGTAAATCAAAATACATATAATTAAGTATGTTTTGAAATTTTTTATGGTTTGGCCTTTCATCTGCTCTCTCAAGCTTTTCGCAATTTGGACATCAATTTTCGAATCCAAAAAGGTGGCAACGACTTCTCAGCTTTCACAGCAGGCAACTGAAAATTTGTTTAGTTCATCTAAGCGATAATACTTGAAACTATAAGATTACGTATAATCAGCCAACTAAACCTCATTCCTGTTTTTGGTGCCATTTTCGGTCCTTTTTTAAGAAATCCTGAAATTTGTATCCCACATATAGTAACACTTTTCAATCTTTCGATCTTTTTCAAGTGAAGAAGATCCCTTAAGGGCAGTTTTCAATAGGTTCAAGGAAATAACGCCCAATGAAATAACGCCCAAAATAAAAAATGAAATAAAGCCCAAAAATTTTCCAAACAAATTTGGGCGTTATTTCATAATGAAATAAAGCCCAAAATTTTGGGCCTTATTCAAATTGGGCTTTATTTCATTTTTATATTTTGGGCTTTGTTTCATAATGAAATAACGCCCAAAATATAAAAATTAAATAAAGCCCAACAATTTTCAACCCAAATTTGGGCGTTATTTCATTGTATTTGGGCTTTATTTCATTTTTCTATTTTGGGCGTTACTTTATTATATTTATAATTAATATATACTTTATTATAATTTCGTTATTCATTATATATATATGATTTATATATATATATATTAGGGCGGGTCAATTTGTATGGACGAATTTTTTAGAGGTCTGGCTCAGCGAAATTCGTAAAATACATGTAATTTCAAGACTTTTTCTCCACTACAGCATATAAAAATTCTGAAAAAAAGCTGTGCGGACTTTCGTAAATAGATTTTGTTCTCAATTATAAAATATGAATGTATGAATGTATGTGTATGAATCTATTTACGAAAGTCCGCACAGCTTTTTTTCAGAATTTGTATATGCTGTAGTGGAGAAAAAGTCTTGAAATTACATGTATTTTACGAATTTCGCTGAGCCAGAATTTGACCCGCCCTAATATATATATATATATAAATTAATTAAAGAGAAAAATTAAATAAAGCCCAAAAATTTTAGGCTTTATTTTATCTTAATCGCTATGAAATAAGGCCCAAAATAAGATACGAAATTAATCCCAAAAATGTTCCATATTTAGCTGTTAAGTTGGCTGATTCTTTAAAGGATTCTTAAATCCAACAATAACAAGGCCATATTTGGATTTATCTTTTTTCTATTTTTATATTTCTATTTGAAATAAGACCGGTTTCGCAAAGTTTGCCTTATTTCCATTACAAAAAAAAATAAAGCCCAATTTGGTCTTCTTACTAGTGCTCAACCGATTAATCGGCATCGGCTGGATTCGGCAGAAAATTCAAGCATCGGCAACGGTTTAAACTTATATTATTGAAATCGATTCTGTATCGGCATCGGTCGAAATTTAAGAATCGGTATCGGTTTTAAAAATGCAGTCAACATCACCATCGAAGTAAAAATCGAGAATCGGTCGAGCACCTCTTATTACTGTTGGCCTCATTGCACCTCGCCGAAATAACGTCTGAAATAAAATTAACAACCTTTGCTTTTTGTGTTTGAGAATTATTTTTTAATGCTATAACCTTATCATATTTTCTCAATTAGTGCTTGAATTTTGATTTTTCTGCTTATTGAAATATTCTGTGCAAGATGCAAAATGCGGAATACGAATATGTTTGCGGAAGACGAGCAAGTAGCAAATTGCTATACATCAAAAATGAAAAACAATTATACAAAATAAAAACTAAAACAGAAACGAAAATATGCTACGTTTGTTACATAAGAAACTGCAAATCGCGAATAGAAATTTTGTTGTGTGTGCCGTCTTATTTGTGTGTGCATCCAACAAAAAGCAATAACCATAATCACGGCACTCAAGAGTATTTATATAAAGAATTGAAAGCTGTTTTAACAATTAAAAAAAAATGTATCGATAATGCAAATATAATAGGTCAAAACAACAGTGCAGTCAGCTGTATTCGTTCTGCTTATGATTTAGAGTGTTCCAGGTGAGTCTTAGTGATCAAATGATCTTGTGTCAAATTATCTAAAAATTTAACTCATTCTATTTTAAAGTCAAATGCTAATTCTCAAAACTAAAACTATTTTTAAAACAGAAATCAAGCCTCAACAAGCAAGTTATGTTTCACTAAAATGAAGCGCGGATTACAATATTTAACAAAAGATATTTTTTTTCGATCCCCAAAAACACCACTCGACGTTGTTGAAGCTTTCAACAATTTTTTGGAAAATTTTTGGACACGCTACGGCGTAACGATGCACGAGTCCGCACCATGCCACTTTTTTGAAGCCTGTATTAAAGAAGACGACTTTGCCTATTGCATTTTTATATCAGAACATATTATCAGAATAATTAAGGAACACATCCCTCCTAAGGATAGACAATATTTAATTGATGGAACATTTAAAGTAGTACCACAAGGGTGTTTTACTCAACTTCTTGTTATCCATGCGGACTTTTTTCAAGAAAAGTTTTGTGTACATTTGCTTTGTTATTTTTACTAAAATTAGTTGTTTTTCTGTTCATATTCAATGCGTTCCTAGATATTTCCTTTTATATATGTTTTAATGGACAAGAGAACGAAAAAGAGCTACGACCATCTTTTCAAATACATAAAAGAGAATATATTCAATTTGGAACCAAGCAGCTTTATGACAGATTTTGAGCCAGCTTTGCAAAAGTCTTCGAAGTCGACCTTTCAAAATGCAAAAATTTATGGGTGTTGGTTCCACTACTGCCAAGCGTTAAGGCGCTACGTGGCAAAAAAACATAGCAATCTTTCTCGGTTTATAAGAGCCAACAAGCAAGCTTTACTGGCTTATCACAAAATTTTAGCACTTCCTTTACTACCTGAAAAATCTATTCAAATAACATACTATGTCATAAAGGAAGATGTAGCTTCATTTGATTCGGAAAATAAATTTTCAGATTTCTTTACATATTTTGAAAAGCAATGGATTTCAAAGGTTATTTCTTAGAAACAATTTTAATGAATTTTTTATTTACATGTTAACTATTTTTCAGATCGGTCCAACAAATTTTTCCGTATTTAAGCTACGCAATAGAACTACATCTTCTATAGAAGGATATAATAATGCACTCGGTCACCAAATACCTAAAACAGGAAACTTTTTCAAATTCGTGAATGTTCTTCGGAACGAAGAACGCAGAAAGATAAAGAAAAAAAATTGGAGGTTGCAAATAAACTTCTTGGAAAAGGAAATATTACTCCAATGATTTTTCTTAACCGAATGGTTTTTTCAAAAAATTATATCTGCACTGATATGGAACCTTATGAAGATATTTTTGATGATGATAACTCTGATTCAGACTATGAGGAAATTTCTCAACCAGATAAAGAAAACATGTCAGAAACATCTGATACAACTGCTAAATGCATCATCTGCGATGACTTACCACCAAACACAGTTTTGTTACCATGCAAGCATTTCAAATATTGTAATGAATGCATTTTAAAATTGCAGTCATGTGCACTTGCAAATGGCTCCAATAATTTCAACTGTCCTTATTGTCGCACAACGGTCGCAGATTCAATGCAATTATTTTTTTAAAATTTTAACAAGTTTTCTTTTTCGTTAATTATATTATTAATAAAAATAATTCTCAACCATTTAAGGCTTTATTTATTTTTATGTTTTAGGCGTTATTCCATATTTTTTTTTTTGCTTTGTTTCATATATAATTTTTTTAACGTTATTTATCTTTGTTATTCATCATAAGGCCTATAAAAAGATAATTATATCCAGAAGTACTAAGGGTTGTAATCTCTGAGCAGCGGTTGTAATCTCTGAGCATAATTATATTCAAAAGTACTGTGACAGAGAAGCCGGTGTTCGACTTCCTATTAATAAGATAATTATATCCAGAAGTACTGTAGACAGCGAAGCCGGTGTTGGACTTGTTCCAATGGTGCTATTTTAAGTACAAAAGGAGTTATATCTTATGAAGTTATCTATGGAATGTTATGTTTGTTACCTCGTTGAATTGATATTGGGCGTTATTTCATTTTTTTGGGGGCTTTATTTCATTTTTGATTTTGGGCGTTATTTCATTTTTGTAAGCCCAAAATATTTTGGGTCTTATTTCATTTTCAACTTGGGCGTTATTTAATTTTTTTGGGCTTTATTTCATTTTTTATTTTGGGTGTTATTTCATTTTTTAATGCCCAAAATATTTTGGGCATTATTTCATTTTTTATTTTGAGCGTTATTTCGTTGGGCGTTATTTCCCTGAACCGTTTTCGTATTGTTCCCTCTATCAAAGAAAATAAAATAAAAGTATTTAAACATTATCGAATCAGCATTTAAAAAATTATTTTCGTTTTTGTTTTAAAAATTCATATGTTTATATGTGTCAAAAAATAAACAGGGTTTTCAATTTCTTTAACATTTTTTTTTTAATTTTTTAAATTAATTAAAAAAATAGTGCTTCAAATAAAAACAAAAACTTAAATTTTAAGTACAACATTTAAATATTAATTCTTCTTTTTTTAAGGTAGCCCATTGCTGCGCAGTATTATCTAATGAGATCAACTATGTCCTTTTCCGATGAAAATATTAAGAAGTCATTAAGACGTGAGTCCTTTTGCGTGGTTCTTAAATAATTTTTGGCTAATTTTAATTTGCTGAACATTCTCTCATTTCCTGAAACAGTAACAGGCACAGACGCGGCACAGCAAACGCTACATTTTTTAACTTCAGGAAGAGATTTTATTATTGCATTCTGAAACATTAGCTGTACCCGATAGAGTTTCTACGCCTTCGCATAGATCATAGAATCTAACAAACAATTTTTTTTGGTAACGATTTGATTGATTCTAGAAATCGCTTTTGGGTCAAGTTAGTAGAAGATAGAATTGGATTAAAGAGTTCATACAGAGGCTTTATTGTTTCTAAACAACTGCTTAATTTTTCTCGCATCAGTGAGGTTATCTTATCCAATACAAGTTTAAATTCTCTTCTATAAAAACAGTTCATCGAAAAATAAGCCGCGTTGGCATTGTTATCCTCCAAACGTTTCGTCGCAAGACGATGGCGAATTGAGAGTTCCTTTTCAGCATCAACATTAAAAGATTTTAAGAATGCAACAGCACTACTAATTAGGTTATCCGTATCTTCAGAGTCCGAATTTATATTTTCTAATGTTTTAAGCTTAAAAGAAATAAATTTCATAGCATCTAAAATATTCAGTTCAACGGCTTTAAGAAATTCAGTCAGGAGTTTAATATTTACTTGCACATTTTTCATAAAAACAAGACTTATAATAAAGTCCACAGAAATGTGTTGGTTTGATAGCGAATATGCAGCATTTTGAGTCCACTTGTCAATTTTCTTAGAGCTTTGGGAAATTTCGTTTAGAACATCAATGATAACATAAAGCGATGCTTTTATAATAAATGAATTTTGAATGCAGATTTAAAAATTGTGTTCTTTTTGCCATCTTCTCGAGTTTAAAAGTTAAAACGGACCTTTTTTCAAAAGTTTGACTAAATCCTTCAAATCAATTATTTATTTTTTTATTATAATTGTATTTAAATTAAAATGGTAAGTCTATGAAATTAAAGATTTTACATCAGAGTTCTTGAGCTAAGAAAATTTCTGTAAATATGTTCGCCGATTTCGATCACTAAATTCTTTATTACAAATGTTGGGTATTTCTGGATTAAAATTTCAATCTCGAAAGTTCAACAAAAATTTATTAATTAGGTTTTAAAAAGGGGAATATGTGTGGCAACTGAGAAGTTCTTTGTTCGTTTGGGCTTGTTTTATTCCACATAATTTTTTCAACTTTTTGGCAAGGTATTTGTATCAGGGACTGTTATAATTAAGCTATATCCAAAAACTTAAGCATTAATCTTTATTTTATGATTTTCAAGTTTTTGCTCAGATATAAGAATAGTAATCTGATTTTATCTTTGAAATATTAAATAAAAATTATTAATATTTTTTTTTTTGGTCAAATAAAAATATCATTTTCGGTTTTTATTTTTGGTCAAGGACACGGTTGCACAATTAGACTAAAAATGGTCCATTTTTTCAGTTGGTCCGCTGCTCTCTTTTAAATGACTATTTCCGTACTTTTTTAACAAAATTTATACTACTTTTCTGAACTTTTTCTGCATTTTGTCACAAAGGAACACTGGATTCGTTTACAACAATTCAACGCTGATACGACTTAAAATGAGTTGGCCGAATGAAGTTTGTTTAAGGTACGACTGAAAGTGAATTGGCCGACTGAAGATACACTGAACCAAAAAGGTTCATTATATTAATGAAAAGGTGCATTCATTTCAATGAATTATTCATTGATTTTGGTCCAATGAACTGTGGTCTTTGATTTCAATGAATTTTCTTCATACTTTAATGAATAGTTCATTAAACTTAGTGATTTTCAATGAATGGTTCCTTGAATATCAATGTACACTTTATTGAATTCAATGAACACGTTCATTAAAAAATGCCAAAATTAATGATTTTTTCATTGAATTTAATGAAAAGTTCATTGAATTCAATGTATAGTTCATTGAATTCAATGTATTAAAGTTCATTGAATTCAATGTATATTTCATTGAATTCAATGTATAGTTCATTGAATTCAATGTATAGTTCATTGAATTCAATGTTTATTTCATTGATTTTAATGTATTAAGTTCATTGAATTTAATGTATTTAGTTTATTGGATTCAATGTACAGTTCATTAAATTTGATGTATTCAGTTCGTTGGAATGAATGATCTATACATTGAATTCAACGAATCATTTGTTAATCCCTCTCTAAACATTTTTTAAATAAGGAAATAATTACAATTTCAACAATATTTTTTTGTTTTAAAGAGTCAATTAATATACAAATTTACGAAGATTTCCAATAGTTTTTAAATTTATAAAAATATACGGCAATAAACTCCCACAGGAGAGTGCATGCCGCAGGATATTTTAATTGAAATAATTGAAAAATATTAAAGCACACATCTACGGCTCTAATTAAACTAGCAAATTGAAATTTTACATCATCCATGAATGAGGAATGAGGAGAAGTTCTTCTCTCCGACAGCAAGGATTAATGGTTGAATATTTTCGCCTTTATTTTTGGTTGAATATTTTCGCCTGGTTGAATATTTTCGACTTCCTGGATGCTGCTTTCAACAAAAACGAATGCCTCTTGGGAACTGGTAATTGTATACTTTAGGAAAGTTTTTCTTCCAAAGTTGCCCTTACTGCATACTTTTTGAGTGGTCACCAAATACCCATGAAGGCTCCAAAGAAGTTTCATAGCAGTACTGTCTGGAAAGATATAAATTGAAAAAAAATAACTATTTATTTATTTAGACTCGAGAAAAATTAAGCTAACCACTGTAATTAGTGAAATCTTCAATTTCTGCCAACTTTGCCCGCACAGCTTTATCTTTTATGTGGTTTTCATCCTTTAAAAATCCAAGCATTTTTTGAAAATGATGACAGCAGTCACTTAAAATGCCAGGTATATTTCCTATTATTTACTAATACTAATAGTAATTCAACAGATTTAAATTTTCTTTTACATTCAAAGCACAACATTTTCTTCACTTTTAATTTAATTTATTATCACCTTTTGCTAAAATTTACACACACAATTGCCATACGTCTTTACAACTTCGAGTTTCACTTCAAACAAAATTGGGAAGGAAATAAATTAGTATACATTGAATTTAAAGAACTGAGTACATTGAATTTAATGAACTATGCATTGAATTCAATGAACTATACATTGAATTTAATGAATTATACATTGAATTTAATGAACTATACATTGAAATCAATGAACAATACATTGAATTCAATAAACTATACATTAAAATCAATGAACCATTCATTAAATTCAATGAACTATACATTGAATTCAATGACCTATACATTGAATTCAATGACCTATACATTGAATTTAATGAACTATACATTGCATTTAATGACCTAAACATTGAATTCAATGAACTGTTCATTAAAAATCAATGTATGGTTCGTTAAAATTTGATTTACAACTGGAATCAATGTACTTTTCATTGATATCAATGAAAAGTCCATTAAAATAACGAAAACAAATCACTGATATTTATTTAGACATTTTTAATGAATATAACTTCATTGATTTCAATGAACAGGTCGTTAAAAACTATGAGAAAATCATTAAAATTTAATGATTTTTTCGTTAAATTCAATGAATTAATTTTAACGTATGCTGTTCATTAAATTTGTTTTTTCTGTGTAGTTTAAGGTACGACTGAAAGTGAATTGGCCGACTGAAGTTCGTTTAAGGTACGACTAAAAGTGTATTGGCCGACTGAAGATAGTTTCGGGTATGAATTAAAATTATATAGCCGACTAAAGTTAGTTTTTGTTATGAAAATGGCAATAAAAGGTACGACTGGCTTTGATGCGTTCATAATTATCTTCTATATATATAAAATAGGATGTGTGTATGTATGTAACGTATGGACTCCAAAACGGCTGGGCCGATTTTGATGAAATTTTCAGGTAATGTTCATCTTGGTGCGGTGGGTAACATAGGCTATATTTGGACCCGATAGGTGGCGCTGGGGTGGACTTATATCGAAAATTTGAATTTATGGACCAATTTAACTGAAATTCAGAATGTATGTTTGTTTGATCATAAGAAAATAATTTGTGTATAAATGGACACGGTAGGTGGCGCTGGGGTGGACTTATTTCGAAAATTCGATGGCGTGAAAAATATATAAATAGTTTTAATTTTATTTTATAACGAGGGGAGAAGCGAAGCACACCGCGTTCAGCGAGTTATTTATAAAAATCAATACTTTAAAAATTTTTTAGTAAAAAAGAACAATTAGGCCGACTTTAAAAAAAGTAAGGAGGGTAGTTTACCCCCGCTAATTACCCCCCTGGTGCTACCTTAGGCTCAGTAGGCAATTGAGACGCGACCGCGTCTTCGTTTGAAAGTTCAAGTAGAGGAAAACCAGCCAGCAAGCGAGGGACAGAAATAGCTTTCGAACATTCTTAGATGAGACCAAGACTGATATACGGTTGTAGACATAACTAAAATAGCAAGTAAGAGTTGCTGGCCCGGGTGATAATGGAACTTGAAGTCGTCTCAAACAAAAAATGTAAATAGTAGTAAAAGGTAGTAGATTTAACATTTTCATTAAAAATAACAAAATAGCGGTCTACTAAATATAAATTTTTAAAAATCGTGTCTTTTTTTTGGAAAATCGGGAGAAAAAATAAGAAAGAATTATTAAAAATTTAAAATTCCACTATCTGCGAGAGCCATTGGCTTGTAGAATAACTTAATAATATTTCAAAAAAACCCTGTTTTGAGAAAAAGGCTTTTGAAGTGTTAACAACATATAGCGCGCCATTATGAGGCACTCTCAACTATATGCTATAACTTCGTTAAAATTTTTAATTCTGGTTTAAAATTTGTACAGACAACTCTCAATATATTGTACTTTCATTATACTTTTAAAAAAATCGATTATTTGAAACTCGAGGTTGCACATACTTAACTTTCTGAAATCGAAATTTGTATAAAGGTTAGGTTAGGCACCAGCTTACAATATTGACAAAAATTTGATAAACAAAACTTTAGTAAGCAATATATCGATTTCTAAAAAGTTTTGCAGAAATTCTTCTTAAGCAAGCAAACCAGTTTTGATTATTTAACAACATAACTACAGATTTGATATAAAATTTTGTTTTCTTGTGTGTTCAAACATTTAAAATTATTTATTTGCCACACCGATGGCTATTAATAATGCAAAATAACAAGTTCCGTTGCGGCTTTGCTTCAGATTCCGTTGACAAATAGTAGTATAATAAATTTTAAATATTTTCTACTGCTAGCTAAAAGTAATATTTCAACGTTCAAAAAATGCTGCAGCCCATATTTAAGCATAAAAAGCACAACTCGACACATTTGCTTATTTTTAACATTGAAACTTTTTTTATTCAGCTTATAAATCAACAAAACTGACAACAATTGTGTAAACACACGCAAAAACTCCACCATACAAACACTTATAGTACTAAAACACCCACAATAAGGTAATCACATGTACAAAAAAAAAATAATTATAAATTATTGCGACCATTTCAAACATGGCCACTTTTTGCGCCTTCATTTTCAGTCACATGTCAATGTTTGGAATATATATTGCATTGTATATCATTTACAATGACCTAAAGTTGGTTTTTATTTTTGTATGCGAGTGTTTTTGATTAAGACGCTATGTGACAATCCAACTTATAAAATACATAATGTCCTTACAAAGTCAGTTTGTCCTTGTGTGTCTGTCTGTCTGTCCCATTGCCAGTTGGATGCTTCATAAAAGCTTTAAGTACTATGTTGAAACTGTTGAAATAAAGCAATGAATTGTCACAAGCACATTAACAAATTGACACGTACACACACCGATACAGAGGATAACTAAGGATATGTTGTTAATCACAATAATCCGTTGAATTGTATTGCTGATATTATTATTGTTGTTTCTATTGTTTTTGTCGTAGCTTTTGCTGTTGTTGTAGTTGTTATTGTTTTTGTGCATTATCCAAAGCCCATTAAAATGTCTTAAATGTCATTAAAATGACATTCCGATTGAAAGCACAAAAAACCGCTTGACTGCAGAGACATCTTAATGACCAGTCTGGGATTTTGAAGCCATGTCCATAGCTTGAATGCAGACAGTTTATTACAATTGTTGTTGTAGTTGCTCCTGTTAATGTTTTTTGCTAACATAAATGATATGAAATCATAAGCATAAGCCAACAAACCAATAAATGTAAAGAAAGATAAGCCCTGAGACAAGGACTTTGACTATTTTTAAACTGAAAGAGTATTTATTTTTTAATCCTTTAAAACTAGTATAAGAAATGTTAAAATATTTTCATTAAATATAAAGTTAATTAAAATTTCATTGTAAATTAAATGCAATAAATTTATTATTACATATGAAGTATTATTAATCATTAATTATTTTAAAGCACCTCTTCTCTGAGACCATTTTTTTTTAAATAAGAAGTCCACGGGCTAATCTTATGATCATCCATTTTGAGAATAAGAGCATATTTACATTTTTTTTTTGGGCTTAAAACTTATTTTTGCTTTTTTTTCTTAAATTTTTTGCTCATTTTTTTTCTCAAATTTTGATTAGTTTTTGCTGAAATCTAGCATATTTTTGATGTGAAATAATTATTAAAATTAAATTATATGGAAATATTACCATTATCCGGAGACTTGAACCTCGGCCGCGTGAGTGTAAGTTCATGGGCTTATCCATTCGACCATCGCAGTTGTGAACCAATCGTCGGCTAATTTTCTTCATTAAAAATAAACGTGTGCTCGTGTTTTTAAAAGACATTTGCTTGAGTTTAGTAAAAATTTGCTATTCGAATTTATAATAACTTAGCAAATATTTATGGACAAACTCCTCTCAAAGCGACCGCAACAACGTGAGTCCCAAAAATGCGCCCTGCGACAAACATTGTCCCTTGGAAACAAACTCGCCCACTGCGATAATCCCTATTTAAGTGCATTTTTTCTTTCAAACAAATTTTAATAACAATCTATATACATAAAAATGAATGTGCGTTTGTGTGTCCTGAATACATTTCTACACCGTTCATCCGATCGCAATGAAACTTTCCAAATTAGTTGTTCGCATTCATGCCCAGGTTTAAGTCGTAGTACGGACAGCGTTAGGCAAGGGGGCGTGGCACCTCCTATACAACCCAAATTTGAGATAAAGAATAGCATTTGAGTTGAAGTTCGCACAGACATGGAATTTGGTCTTCGACCACAATTTACACGTGCCGTTTTACTGATTACTTTTTATGGGCGTTGGCAAAGGGGCGTGACACCTCCCATACAACCCAAGTTTGAGATTTTGAATAGCTTTCACGTTATAATTCGCACAGCCTCGGAATTGAGTATTCGACGACAATTTGCACGTGCTGTTTTACTGATAACATTTTATAGGCGTTAAGCAAGGGGGCGTGGCACCTCCCATACAACCCAAATTTGAGATATCAAATAGCTTTTGAGTTATACAGGGTAGCCCTTATTCGAAGCGCCCATCTGGCAACACTGTAACTTTCCGCAGTGATGCCAAATCGACTAATGACATACCGCGTTTGAAGCGTCATTCCAAGCAAATGTTTACAATGGAACAGTACACGCCACGCGAACGCTCTAAAATTGTTGAAATTTACATTCAACAAAACAAGTCAATAGTGAAAACTCAACGTGCTTTCAAAAAAATAAATAAAGTGAAAAGTGCGCCTTCCAGGAAAACAATTTATCGTTTGTTTGAAAGATTTACAACTGGTAATACTCTTGGTAACCCAAAGAGGCCAAACAAAAAGCGACCAAGGCGATCGGATGAGAATATTGCAGCCGTCGGAGCCAGTATTGAGCAGTCACCAACAACATCCCAAAATCGCCGTTCTCAGCAGCTCGGCATTCCCCGATCCACTTTACAACGCATTTTACGTGTTGATTTGAATTTGTTTCCGTACAAAATTCAATTGGTAAACAAATTGTTGCCTACCGATAAGCCACGTCGATTGGAATGGGCCCAAAGAGTCATCGAAATGGCTGAAGAAGACGAGCAATTTTGGCATAAAATTATCATGAGCGATGAAGCTCATTTTCAGTTGAACGGAACGGTAACAAACAAAATTGCCGTATTTATGCCACTGAAAATCCACAAAAGATTCAAGAGGTACCTCTTCACGATGCAAAAGTCACTGTTTGGTGCGGCGTTTGTGCTAAAATGCTCATTGGGCCGTTCTTTTTCGAAGATGATAATGGCCACAGAGTTACTGTCAATCAGGAGCGTTATCGCGATATGATAAACAATTTTTTCATGCCAATCGTTCGTCGAAAGCGTATCAGGCACTACTGGTTTCAACAAAACGGTGCGCCACCACACACAAGCCGCACTACAATCGATTTTTTGAATGGTGATTTCGATTGGCCGCCAAGATCACCAGATTTAACGCCTCCAGACTTCTTTTTGTGGGGTTATTTAAAATCAAACGTTTACGTCAACAAGCCAAAGACCCTAGAAGAGCTGAAAACCAACATCCGTCAAGAATAACCGCCATTCCCATCGAAATGTTGATGAAAACCATGGAAAATGCTGCAAAACGGGCACAATACGTCGTAGAGGCCAATGGCGACCATTTACGAGATATCATATTCAAGAAATAATGTAAGCAAATCTACTTGAACCCAATTAAATGATATTCATGACGAACAGACAAAAAATTGTGGTTTCTTTGATTTATTTAAAAATAAAATGGGCGCTTCGAATATGGGCAACCCTGTAGTTCGCACAGCAATGGAATTCTTTATTCTACAAAAATAAACAGGTGCACTTTTTTTAGTTTTTTTTTTTTTAATAACAAAGAACTACGGCATGCGCCTTATACAAACAACGTTTGATCTTTGATCTGAAAGATATTAATTACATTGATCTGAAAAATAAAAATTGTGAAATTTTTTTTAATTTTTTCACTTTTTTGTTCATAACTTGAAGGGAGTCCAAATTTCTCCTATACTATTTTCAACAAAATTGTAGCTTCAAATATACTTAACAACTCTTGTTAATATGATGTTGTGATCTGATCCTGTCTACTCTACTAAATAAGCTTAACAAGATAATTATTTTGATTAAAAAATATCGGTTTTTATGGTTGATTACGCAGTTTTATGACCATAACTCCTAAACTTAGGATACTTTCAACTTTTTAAATTCAGCTTGTTTGTAGTCAGAAGGATTGTAAATAGTTCTTGTGAATATAACTATGTGGTTTGAATGCATCTACATTACTTAAAAAGCTCAAAGAGATTATTTTTTTTTCTAAAATATACATAAATGATAATAGATGTGTTTTGGAGCCGTTGCTTAGCTTACCTACCTCGAAGAACCAATAAATATATTCTATATTCCCATAAAAATAAAACACACACTTTTTATAGTTGGAAACATTTACAAAAATTAACTTTTATTCGTGTAATTTTTGGCATCATTCACATTAACCCTCCGTTACAAACGCAGGGTGGATTACACCCATAAGTTATGAAATATGGAAAAAATTTATGGATAGTTTAATGGTGCAAGCATTATATCAAATGTAATCTCTTTTTGTATATTTTGCTATATTTTAAAACAAAATTTAGTACTGTTTTTTAAACTAAATTATAAAAATTACTCATTTCAAAAAGTGTCTGTGTGTTTTACACCCACGTTAGTAATGGAGGAAAAAGAATTTCTGGTGGTTTACACCCACGTTAGTTATCATCAGGGAAGACAATTATATGCAAATGCATATAATATATGCTTTTGCATATTTGGACGTTTTGTTAATAATTTTGCATATTTATAACGATTGTGGATATTTTTACATATTTTTAACTTTTCGAACAGATTTTAGCTTGCAATCGGGCAAATTTTGATACTTCCTTCACATCTGGCAACATTGTAATTTCTTTGATATTATATATATTTATAAAGAGATATTATATTATATATGTATAAAAAATATTTTGTTTAAAAACTCACAGATAATGGATCCATACGCCGAAAGTCTCCTTCCGAACGAAGTCCCTTATTTTAAATGGTGCCCAACTACATCCTGCGATGTCGAGCGGTTTTTCTCACAATACAAAACATTGTTGGCTGAAAATCGTAGAAAATTTCTTTTTGATAATATAAAAATGCATTTAATTGTTCAGTGTAATCGCTGAATGCAATACACTGTTTTTGCTATAAGCACCATATAAAATAATGGACTTCGTCCGGAAGGAGACTTTTGGCATTGGCTTCGAGCTACCAAACAAAATATTCATTAAATGATTAAAATAGAATTAAATTTTTACTTTATAATTAAAATTATAATTTATTTAAACTGAAATATTTACTTTTACGCCTTGAAAGGGCTATTGTTTTGTTTTTTTTTATGAACAATTGAATAAAATTTTGAATAATAAAACTCCCACTTCGACATTTTTCGTGCTTATTTGATGGCATATTTTGCCATTTTTTAGAGCATATTAGCATACTTATTTTAGATTTTTTCGTGCATATTTCTGTCTTCCCTGGTTATCATGTTATATTATTGACTATAAACGTATGATTTGTTTTTCTAGTAAAATAAAAAAGATTTTAAATAAAAAACCTCTCTTGAGCAACACAGGAAATTCAAATTAAAGATTTAAACCTTTGCTCGACTTAAACAGCTTCGACGATTTCATCACGTTATGTTAATCAATAGAAAAAATTTTTAAGAATGCGGACGTGTTTGTGCTTGCAAGATCTCATCTCATCTTTCTCAACACTGTGAATTTAGATTTAGCACAGTGGAAATGGTCGAATTTCTCGTTGTAATTTTAACGCAACATTCTACTGTTCTATTGTATTTGACTAGCCATTTGACAAAAAATTTGAACATTTGAACAGGGTTTTTGTCATAATATGCAATTATTGTATCATTCAATTACTTTTGTAATGGTGCAATTAGACATGGCTTAACAAGTGTAACATAGAAATCTGTTTAAATGGATTTACGTGTATCTTATTATGCTCAACATGGCAATGAATGACATTGCTCAGATAGAAACAGAAATGCATCTCTAGATAGATAAACATAGAAGTTCTATTTAATTTTGATTTCAGCGTATTCTTCAATGCATTTGACGATTTGGCAAAACAAATGTGAAATTGTATAATTTTTTAACCAAGAATTCCTTTGATTGTTTTATTTGACTAAGTTTTGCATAATCGACATTTATTCTATGTGCAAGCCGCTTATTTACGATGCTTGCGCTGCTGTGCCATGAGAGGCTAAAGTTTTTTTTATACATCTTTTAGCTTTTCAAATTGGCCCTCTCAAAGAACGTGGCAAATAATTTGACATCGTAATGTGAAATTATTCAAACCATTATGATATTTGTTTTTATTTTAGTTCTCTATTTAACGTTATTTTGATATATTTTTATTAAAATTAAATATTATTTAAACTAGACGAATTTTACGTTTAATAGAATAATTAAATATACGAAATTAATAAAAGCAGAACCGTTTTACTGTTTTAACGTTCTTTTTTACAAATTAATGAATTAAAATTTATAGGTGGATTACACCCAGGTAAGTAATGACGTTACTCCGAATGCGTTAGTAACGGAGAGTTAAGCAGCAAGTCTTACAAGTCTTCACTGCTCGAAAAATCATCATCAAAGTCTTGATAAACTTCAATGTCACTCTGTAAATCTTCTTCTTCACCAGCCACTTTCATGTGGGCAACTTCAGCATCTCAATACAAGTTTTTCGTGCGCCAGTATATTTCAGCCATAAAAGCGTCAGGGGATCCTTTCCCTCGATATCTGAATTTAAGCCAGCTCGTTATTATAAAATTGATAAATATGTAAATATATAGGTACAAAGAGATGTTATTACCTTAACTCTAATGGCAACGCCGTTTGGTGGAACATTTCGCCTTGCTCATCTGATTCCGTTGAATGCTGACTACTAAAGTAGTCCAAGTGATGATTCAAGTAGTGGATTTTTAAAGACATATGAACACCAATTGCTTCAAACGCAGCCAACTAAATAAGAACTATATCGAACATACAAACGATATTTTAAACCTCTTGAGGGACTATATTTTAAGCGTAAGTAAAACATAACACAATTTTTGTTATTGTTGAAGTTTAAAGATAAATTGGGACATATATTGAACACGAATAAAAGTTAATGTTTGTAAATGTTTCCGACTATAAAAAATGTGTGTTTTATTTTTACGGAAATATAGAATATATTTATTGGTTCTTCGAGGTAATTAAGCTAAGCAACGGCTCCAAAACACATCTTTTATCATTTATGTATATTTTAGAAAAAAAAATAGCCTCTTTGAGCTTTTTAAGTAATGTAGATGCATTCAAACCACATAGGTATGAATTTGAAAGTTGAAAAGTTAGAACAAGCATTGATTGGAACCATACGTTAATTATTGATTAGGCAAAACAAACGTGAAAAACAATTTGAATTGCTTATAACCGAGGCTAGTGTTATGCCTTAACCTCGGCCAGCGTTTGCAGCCCTCAATTGTTTCTTTCATTTAATTCCACATTTTCCACAATTTAGTTTTGGATTTTTTTGTTTTAATAATTCTTAAATGTAGTAAAAAACAAAAAAGCGGAAAGAACCATACCCAAACCCGGACTCGAACCAGGCATCTTTGCCGTCTTTGCTTGTACTGTGTCCATTTTCCTCCTAAAAATGTTTAAACTGTTTGAGGATCACTCGTTACAAAGCCATTCTCAAAGTATAAAATTATACATGAGCACTGTAGAAGCCACGCTTTGAGACAGTGGCACATTGGATCAGCAGAAGCAGCTCACGCATCCATGACCGACTTTCTTGTTGATGTAATGATGTATGGTCACAAAAAATTACTGGAACATAATCGAAAGGTCGATTGATTAAATACTTCTTCACGCAAAAATTAAAATCAGCTTACGATATTTCCTCAGCAATATTACCTTTTTAATCCTCCTTTTACTAAGGAGTCTAATCCCGAAAGCTTTTCTCGATCCCGGGATTATCGGGATTAAAAATCTCAATCCCGGGATCCCGGGATTAGTTCGGGGTTGAAAGTTTTAAGAAGTAGATAATTTAAAACGTTTGTAAAACAATCTTTTATTATGTATTAATTGAAACTAAAAAATTTAAATTATTTCATTTAGAAAGTAACAAAAACAAAACATATAAAGGGTATTCACAATTGCGTTGTTTTCAGTGTAGTTAAAAAATCCCGTGGTATTGATACCATACTTTACCGAGCGGTAAAGTTTTTTGTTGTTTTACATGAAATCTCTAAAAACCAAAAGTGTGGTAATTTTAAGTAGATCGTAATGATATGTTTAACGAACGTGGTTTTTAAAGTTGCATAAACAACTGATCGGTTACCAGTTATTTTCTAATCGCTGAAATGGCAGCAGCACAAAATGCAAGTTAAACTTTTTTATACCATATATTAATAAAATATGTCAAATTGGATACTTAATTTATACTACGTTTACATACGAGATTAAAACAAACAAGATTAAGAAAATCGCCTTTTGTAATCTACACTGATTGTAAACTAGTGTGAAAGAGATTAATTTTGACATTTCGTTGCTTCGTTTTGTTTTGTTTTATTTTCTTTTATTTTGTTTTAGGTTAGGGCTTCTATGTTATGGTGGCAGTCAAAGGCACGTCATGAATTGTTTTTGTTTTAATGTAAGTGGGAACTTTGAGAGAGTAAGCAAGAGAATGAATTGTGGCCAAGTCATGGGGTCGAAGCAGGTTGCGTTGTGAATTTATTCACAACATTTGTGTTTTAGCATGAAAACACGTGACCGGGGTTCATATGAATGCCACCATAACATATCCCTTATTGACCTTCAATAAGTGATTTTTTTTATTTCCATTTGCAGTGTTGCAATTTTTAAGAATTTTTCAATATTTACAGAGTTGCAAACTTTTTTAGAAGATAAGCAAGGATATTCATTATTAATCTACTTCAGAATGAAGTTAACTTTTTATAGCTAATCTAATAAAATTCAACAAGATTTAGGAGTTAATCTCGTCGAGGGCTTTAAGCTCTTTTTAATCTCTATATGTAAACGTAGTATTATTTGTATAGTAACAAAGAGCTATAGTGGGAGGTTAATAACCACAAATTCTATTTTAAAGAGTGCTCATGATTGTTTTTTTTTAACTATGGCAAAATTGGTGTGCCAGAGTATATATCTTTTTCACACAACTTTATGCCTGCGTTGGCCCAAATGCAGAAATTAAATTTTTAAATTCCGCTGAAAAGCCAATTAATGTGCTTAGTGGAAAATCCTAATTGCCAATAGAGGGTTTGTTTAGTACGTAGGTGCATTCTGTCTGTCCCGGCTGATCCGGGCAGGGTCTAGAGTGTAAATCGTGCATGCATGTAGGTTGGGTATACGTATCTTTGGAAGATTCATACCTCCGGGTGAATAAAAAAAAAACAACCACAATACCACGATACCACACAATTGTATACCCTTATTGTTAATAAACACAAAAAAACTTAAATAATATTAATGACTAGCAAATTGTATTAATTTAAAGAAGAAAATATATAAAAAAATTAAATACAGAAAAGTTTAAGGTATTATTATATAAATGTTAAACATTTTTTTTAGACACGGTCTTCATGTGTTTAAGGCAATTAAGGTAAAAAAGATTTTTCTTCTCGTACTTTTAAAGACTTTTCAAAATTAAGCTCATCAACGCGTCTAGTATTCATTAGACAGTTTTGTTCGGATATTATTACAAATACAATTTGCTGATGAGAAGCACCGTTCTGATTATATGGTAGTTAGAGAAATAGTCGTACGATAATCGCAAATTTGTAAGTTTTGATCACGACTGCCGTCAGAATATCTGACAATTTCTAAATGTATAGCTTACTTCCCGAAGTTGCTAATAATTTGAAAAGCCTTTTCAAAAAAAATACTGAGAATCTTTTTCAGCCTCAATAAAAGGTTTTTCTAATTCTATATTCATATCAACTTAAATTGAAATGGTTGCATTTACAAGAATATTCGTAATAGAATTTCCCCTTTAAAAATCCTGGGATCCCGTGAAGAAAATCCTGGAATTCAAAGGGGCTTAAATCGTCCGGGATCCCGGGATTGACTTCCCTAGTTCATACAATATCTTGACACAGTGCCTTTTAAGCGTGCACATGGTGTAAGAAAAAGAGATGTTAGTGAGCTTGACACTTTTCTCTCCTAATGATAATATTATGTTTCCCCGCTTTTGTCAAAAACAGCTTATAGTGAATTACAATGAAAACAACTTTTGTTAAATTCGTGTCTATCTACAAGTTTATAAGATTTTTACTGAGATTAAAGTGAGAATAAAGTGATATAGAAAACAATAAATAAATATATGAGACGCTGTCCGCTATGCAAAAAAAAAAAAACAACGATGTGAATGCAGGACAATTTGCATGCTGGCCAAAGCTTCGTGTTGACGGCACCCGAGCGCATGTTTCTGATAAAATGGCAAAAACATTCAATGACAAACTTGGCAAGTCGGCGAAGACAACTACAATAACTTTTTGTCAACACAACACGGCACAATTAATTGCATTAAATATTTATTTATACTTAACTGGCACAATAAAAACTGTAGCACATCTAGCAACTCAAAGAAATAACACAATATGACAACTATCAACAGTTCCGCTCTTTCGCTTACAATTTTTTGACAGAAGCAAATAAATTTATGGTGTTGTCAAAAACTCACTAACACCTGGTTTTCTTACACCATGAGCGTGCATAGAAATTTGGTGCAAGAGAAAAAAGATAAGCTGAATGATGAAATGTTAAACCTAGTGTTAAATGTTAGTGAAGATTCGCTTCGATGACTACTGATTTCAATTTGATATTTTTCTCAATCAAGCAAAAATTTAAAAAAACTAATTTTATTTATCAACCCTGAATATCTATACTATACCTATACTGAAGATCTTAGCAGTATTAATATTTGGGACAGTAGCAATGGTCTTCAACTAAATGCATTAAAGTCGTATGTTCGTCCTATTTGTTAGAATAAAAATTGTTTAAATGATGTCCCGGATTTGTTTATTGGAACAAATAAGCTTACTGTTGTGTCAAAAATTGTAAATCTCGGTTTCCATATTATTTCGTCTCTATCATGTGTTGATCATGTAAACAGTGTAGTCAAAAAAGTTTATTATGTCCTTCGTAATTTGAGAATGTCAGCTTGTGTAACTCCTGTTGATATAAAACGAAAGTTGGTGATCCAACTGATCTTACCAGTTATAATGTATGCTGAAATAGTATACAGTAAACTTGACTCATCCTCCCAATTAAAACTTCGAATTGCTTTTAATTACACCACACACTATGTATACGGCTTGCAAAAATTTGACCATTTATCTAGTTACAGAAATGCAATACTCGGATGTGATATAACTGCATACTTGAATGGAAGAAACTGTATATATTTGCATAAACTTGTTCACGAGAAAACACCGCCTTACCTTTATTCAAAACTTCAGTTCTGTCTATCTAAAAGAAGTCATATTTTAATTGTACCTGGGCATAGCTCGCTGAACTCATCTCATTTGTTTTTCGTTAACGCCATTAGAATATGGAATGTACTGCCTCAAAGGACAAGAGAAATTACTTGGAGAGGAATTTTTGGACAACCTTTTTTTTACTCAAACAACTTAAATTTTTAATTTCTTTTCTCTTCTAGCTCCCTACTATATCTTATAAATCTATAATTTTTTATATTTTTGTTTTTCTATTTGCTACTTAATCACAACTGTATTAATAGAAAACATTTGACTCTTCTTAAATAAATTTTTGTTTTACATTTCAAGTTACCTTTACCTTAAAATGAAATATCGACAATAAAAATACAAAGATAAACAAATTCAAAAGAATTTTTGATTAATTGCTACGGCCATAGCTCAAACAATTTAGAAATTAAATTGATTAAGTCATCAAAATTCAATTCAATCCAAATACTCTTAATTAAGCATAGTTGTTATTTAAAATGATATTATTTACTACTATATAAAATAGTTCTAAGCGTAACATAGTTTTAAGTGTACTAATGAATAGCTTTATTAATAATAATAATAATAATAATAATAATAATAATAATAATAATAATAATAATAATAATAATAATAATAATAATAATAATAATAATAATAATAATAATAATAATAATAATAAACGCTCCTTCCCCCCAACATGGCCAACATTCCAAAAAGATTAGACAAAACCAACTCTATTCATTCAGTATGCCAACATGAAAACTGGATCTTTCGGTTATGCTCGCTGCGAGTAGGTCGAATCAAATTAATACGATCAATTTTTCTTATCTATATGTTAATTTTTTACCATTTGAATTAAGATTATTTATAAAAAAATGCAATTTTGTGCTATTTATAGTAGTGTTTCATAACACCCAGCAATTTTTAAAAATGTAAGAGTGCCATCTTCTTTTCAGGCTACGAGAAAAACCAAAAACATTTTTGAAGTTAAAAAATATGCAAATTCAGGTTGTAAGGCAATTGCATAACCTAAAAGAAAAAAGTGTTAGAAAAAGTACTTATTTTTGAGGAAGCTATCGCCCAAAAAAAACCTGTCCCACAACACCCCCCCCCCCTCTCCCTTTGCCTTAATAATCTCAAAAGTATTTTTCGAATTATTTAAATAGTTCCCTCTAATTCATAACGTTTTTGCACCGCAAAACAAAATTTTTAGCATGCGAGTTATTAAAACCTATTTCATGCGCTCTAGCCGCATGGCTGTCTTTAACATAAACTTACAGTCCAAGCTACGAACTCAACGCAAAACTCTCCAAAGTTCGAAATGAGACTAGAAAAAGCTTTCTCAACAAAATTTTCCCTATATACACCGAATATCCTTTAATTTTCCAAAATATCCCATCTCTCATACATTTTACTGTGCTGCGTATTGAAAAGAGATTAAATGCCGGCACACATTGAAGTAAAACATGAACCAGTCAGACACACACACACACTTTTCAAGGATATAAGTACCAACTTTATGGCACTGCTGTTGTTGATTTAAAAGGACAATTGTATAGAGCTTACTGGTCTGGTTTAAGTGTATTCGTGTGGTGTTAATTGAAATTTTCAGACGATTGGAGGATGTAGTCAAAAAGAGAAGAACTAATTAATAATTATTTGCAACAGATGGAACAATATGGTGATGGTCAGATAGTGGCCCAAAAAACCGGCAGAGGAAAATTGGACAAGCAACACGTCAAGTGGTTGACAGAGTGGTTAAAGGCAAGCAAGCCTGGCAATGAAGGCAATAAAGGATGTAGCGATATAGTGACAAGTCAGCATTAATAAGAGAGGCATTGAGTGAGTGTATTTCAGGGTGTGGGTGTGTCTGTGTTTTTATGAATAATGCTGAGTTTGAGCAGATGATGTGGCGTGCATATTAATAGACTTAATTTTGCTAGCTGGACCCAATAGACAAATTTTACAAGTTCTGAGCAATACTAAGTCGGTTATCATTTCATACGAACTTCAGCATTGCAACAAAGTTGATGGAAAGCTAAGTATGAAAATATTTAGGAAAAAATTATCAATTTTATTTAACAAGATTAAATTGAGAGAAGTGAGGAGTTAAATATAATTAAGTTTAAAGATTTATATATTTAAATGTGACCTTTGATAATTTTACAAGGTTATAATTTAGAGCTTAAGGTCAAGTAATATATGGAAGAAGCAACAACAATTATTAAGTTTCATTGATTGTGTTTTTTACAAAACAGCGCAATCAATACTTCACATAACTTTTTAAGAGCAAAAATCAGCTATGTACTTACTTTAAAAATAAAAGACTATTACTTTTTTATATAAAAAATATATTTGAAAATCACAAAAACTAATTATTTTTTTTTGCAGAGCACTGCACCACAAAGTTACTTTTTTCATGCAAATTTGCAGCGTTTTTGTGAATATTTTAAGCATAACTCCTGCTCTCTTCGTAGCATTATTGACAACAATTCTCAAAGAATAACAGCAGTTTCGCTTTTATTTAAATTGCTTTGTGTAGATTTTAATTTTGCATTTGTCGAGCTTTCTGCATAAGTTTTTTAAATTTTATTTTTTTTTTTCTTTTTTAATTCAATCATCGAGTTAAGATTAAATATTTATATAAATTAAGTCTATTTCTATTCAGCATCAGTCATCAATTTTGTTCCATTTCTTCTGAGGCAATTTCTCAAATTCATCGTATTTAAAAAAGGTTAACTTTTGATCCAGACACACACACACATTTAACACATACATCTTCAAACACTTGAACAGCTTTTACATACTTAATGAACAAACTCAGCACCAATTGAATATGCTAAAACACAAAAACCATACCCTTGAACCTCAAAAATAAAAATAAAAACACTCACACAGGCACACACAAATACATACGCACACTTGTAGACACTCTAGCTCATACAAATGTCAATAAGGCACTTATTTTTATGGCCTCCATCTTCAATTTTAAGCCATAAGAAATGTTAATCAATTCCTTGTCGTGCAAGCAAAAAAAAAACATTTTAGGTACCCGAAAATTGCTTCTAAAGGGTTTTACGAAAAAAGATTATTTATCACAGTGAGAAAGCCAAAAGAAATAAAAATAACACAGTATGACAATTTTTTAACATTTTCTCGAGTTACAAATTTTGATCAACGGATTTTGGTAGAGTAGTTTTGAAAATGCACATCTGAAGATAGTCGTAGAAGCTTCAAATAAGATTTGAAGACAACCCAAATGTGTTTCGATGTGTAGCCACTATAAATTTCCAATACATCTCATCGGTAAATGTATGTGTTTTAAATCTCGGTTTTAAAATTTAAAAAAAAAATAGAAAAGCTTTTTTAAATTTTTTTCTTAAACTCGTTTTTCGGAAAGTTTTTCGTAAATTTGTAATCACAACTCAAGAACGGATTATCCGATTTAGTAACCAAATTCAACATAAAATTATTGACGAAAAAACGAAAAAATATTTTTTCCAAATTTCTTTAGAAAAAATGTCATAAAATTTTGTTCAAATTTTTTTAAAGAATTTTATAAAAAAATTAAAAAAACCCAAAATGATTATTAAAGCATCTTGATATATTATTTTATCATCTTTATTTTTACCAGAAATATCATTTGATAATAAAAGGAGCTATATTTCGTTCACGTGACTAAGTAGCTCATTTCGACGAAGTTAAATTTTTGTTTGTATAATTAACTTGTTAATAATTAAGCTTCATACGCCCATTAAGAGGCGTGGTAGGTTTTAAAAATATTATACTTTGTTCAGCCGCATCAACTCCTAAATTTATTTAGCCATTTCCATCAGTCTCTTTCCAGTGGGGAAATGAGAAGTCAATATTGCTCAGTAACTAGTTACTTTTTAAGCACATGTCATTAAACCTTTGCTTACAATTTAAATATATAAAAACGTTGGTGCATATGTATGTGTGTCCGAGCATCACGGCTGAACCACTGAAGCTTTCCATTTTGTATTCACACCGTATGCCAGGCCATAGCGGCTATTTAGGAAAGGAGATTGCGGACAAACTAGCCAGGAAAAGAGCTGGAAGTTCCTTCATAGGTCCAGAACCATTCTGCGGGCTATGCGCCATAACATGTAAATGTGGCTAAACAGAGAGACACTTCATTACTGGAGGGAAACCGAAGGTAACAGACAGACAAAATCTTTCATTCCAACCACTTCGTTCCAAAAAACGAAAGAATTAATACAAAAAATATCCCTCAAAAGGATGCTTATGTGCCAACTTGGTACTTTAATTTTCACTTTCAAATTTTTATCGACAGTTTCATGAAAAAATATTAACATTTTAATAAATAAAAATAAAATTTTTTTGAAAACTCAAAATTCTGATTTTTACAATTAATAAAAAATTACAAAAATTTTAAATCATCAGTTAATTTTCATTATTCGGAATGTCTCACAAAAAAGTGTTCGTTAGAAAGAGACAATTAATACAGAAAAAATGATAATAGGATATTTTTTTACTTGTCATGCTGTATGACTTTTTCGTGTTGAAAACATTTTCAAGGGGACCCGTATGTTTTAGCAACCCGCGGCCGAACTTGGCTCTCTACGGGCATGATTAAAAGTAATGCTAGATGTTAACTCATGTTAAAATAATGCCTTATTTCTGTGTGTTGTAATCAATGAGGGAACTACCTCCCATTACCAAGTAATCATTATATATATAACGCCGTACCACAATTAGTGGAAAAAATGTTTATAGACGAGGTAAACAATATACATGTTAAACAAGAGGCAAAGAATAGTAAAGCTGTGTTCTCACTTTTTCTTTATAACGTTAGGACTTTTTTGGGAAAATTTTAAGTTTCAAAAAGTATTTGTTTAAAAAAACTTATATAAAAACCTTAAAAACATGACAAAAAGGGTACTTAATATCTTACATCTGAAAAAAATACTTAGCGACAATATATTGTTGTTTTTTTTCATGTTCATTTATTTAAATTTCGTAACATTGTACACAAAGTCTTGGCATTTAATAGTATATCAATTTCAAAAATCAAAAAATAACACTAAAGGCCGATTTCTTCACCGAGTATCAAATCGGGCTAGTCCGAGTTCTGCTTAGAACTCAGTTTCAAAATTTATTCCCGATTCAAAAAAAATTAAGTACTCGGTCATTTCTTCACTTATTTGGTACTCGGATCATTTTTAAAAGAGAGTGCTGGGCACTAATACTCGGATCAAGTTTATACCAACCCTCTAGGAAGTGGAAACATTCCCAAATTTAAGCAAGAAACATTCCATAGAATGTAGCAAGCATTTCCTTTCGTTGAATACTCATTGAAACACATGAGTTTATAACAATTTAGATAAATTATCGGCAAGGTACTGAAGCAGCTTACTAAGGAGTAAGTTTTAATCTAGAATATTGAAGTTTATATGTGATATATTTCCTGTTTTTGTCAAAATTACATATGGACCGTGCTTCGTGGTTAGTTGGACAAAACCAAAATCAAAGTCTGTCACGAGAGTCGCTTAAAACATGGTGACATTTTTGTTGTCACTGCCTGCCAAGTAAAGTGAATAAGTATGTCTACTGGTGACTGGTAGAGAAGACACGCAATTTGCTTGAAATAATTGAGATGGCACGAGTTGGCAATACTCTTCCAAGGATTTCTTACTAAACGGCCCTCTAGAAGGGCTTAAATTCGCCGGGTAGGGTTAAGACTAATTGACCATGCACATTGGACCTAGGCGTTTAAATAGAAACATTTTAAATGCAAAAATTTTGTTTAAATTATTTTTTATGGCCGATTGCTCTATTAATTATTAAATTGCGGTAGTTATATGAAGAAAAAAACACAAAATAAAAAATTGTCTAAATAATTTTATTTCAAGTTTCTGTTTTAAAATAAACAAATTTTACAACACTTTGGTACCGCAGCAAGATCATCCAAAGGTTTGCTTGGTGGTGGAACTTGTATTCCGTCTCTGAAGTCTCGTAGATTTTCTCCTCCTTGTGCTCAACAACAGAAACATTATCTGGCAATGGTTTCTTGGACCATCATCAGACCATCGTCGAACTTTATAGATATTGCACGTTAACCACGCAACTTGTCAGAGACTACATCCTCACAACCCTTTACTCCAGACTCCATAATAAAACGGAGCACACCATAGCAAGCACGACGCACAGCCAATCCACCGGCAAGTTTGTTTTTTGTTATTGTGGGGATAATTTTTGTTTTGCAATGTCAATTTTTAATATTTTCACAGCTTACACAGAACGTAGTTAAGAAATAAATTATAAAAGCAAAGAATTTGTTTCAAATATATTTTTTTATTAAAATCAAAAACTTGACACTCAAATTGTCAAAACAAAGTTCTATTTTTTGATGTGAAAAAATAAAAAGAGCGTAAAACCGATTTTTAAGATTGCTAGACTTCCGATTTCGGGGTTCCAGCTAAAACTCAGTATCAGCTAGAACCGAGTTTCAAATTGAAGTTTTTCTGCCTTAGATCTCTGTGAAGAAATGAGTTAGTACTCGAGAGAGAACTAAAAACAGGTCTAATACTCGGTCTTGCATTAAAACTCTGTGAAGAAATCGGCCTTAAGAAGCATTACTTAACAAGATAGCTTAAAAATACACTTATACAATTCAAAAAAAATTTAAAAGTAGGCAAAATAATTGAAAGTTTTCTATGTGACCTTATTATTTATTATTGTGTTAAATTTCTATGATTTAAATACAAATTCCAAATGTTTGATAGTTTAAATCATTCTTGATTTTAAATACAAATTGTAATTGTTTGATACTTTAAAATTGTTTATTGAGCTTTAGGTCAGGTTAGAACAATTAATTGCTCTAACGAATTTTTTCCAAAGAAACAACAACAACAACATTTTCAATATGAAAAGAAAACCATCACTAGCTGATTTTATTGCAATTTCGGCACTGCTACACCCTTCATCACAAATCTTTGTGATGCCACCACCGGAAATCGAAACCGGGCGTGGATCGCCGTGCCAGCGCATTTTAGCGCACTGCATCACAGAGGCGATGAGATTTCAGTGTCAATTCCTCAGTTTTTCCCCCTTTTTCATATTTTTTTCTTTTGTTGTTTTGCACGGCTTTGATTCCCGTCGGTGGCATCGCAAAGATTTTTGATAAAGTCTGTAGCAGGGCCGAAATTGCAATAAAATCAGCTAGTGATGTTTTCCTTTTTATATTGAAAATGTTGTTGTTGCTGTTTCTTTGGAAAGAATTCGTTAGAGCTATTAATAGTTCAATCCTGACCTTAAGCTCAATAAACGATGTTAAACTATCAAACAAGACAAAAAAAATTATATGTATTAGCAAAAATATTTTGTATGAAACATCAGGAACAAAAAATCTGAAATAACTTAACTGACTAATTGAAGAAATATATTAACAACCGCAAGAAGAATTGCATATAGTTTAGGGATAAGTGTGTAAGAGATATCAAGAAAAAGAAGAGAAAACGATCGATAAAACAGGTTAAAATTATAGATTAAATTGGATATATAAATAATTATATATAGCATGTTTAGCTGGTTCTTAAAACTATTTGTTTTAAGCAATTTGGCATCCAAAGTCTAATACTGCTTATGAGAAAGAATCTATTACTGTTTAAAAAGTTGTACCTAGGTACCATTAGATTTGTGGATCGAGAAGATTGTAAGAATTAAAGTTTCTCATATAAATATTCAGGACTTTGACAATAAATAAGATTATGTATAAATATAATGTTTCGAACGTTCAAATAATTCATTAAACCGCAGCCTAAAATGCCTATACTAAAATGTTCAAATCTATCAAAATCATATACATATGTAGCAGCGTTGTTAAACACAACTGGAAAATTATGTTTCGACTGAGAGTCAAGGTGGCTATTAGAGCCCTGCGTAGGTGCACTTAAAACTGATTTCCCGCTTGTAAAAATTTGTCTGTGATGACATTGTAATGCAGAATTGTAAGCGGAAACAAAATCTTGTTTTTGCTCACTTCTTACTTGTGCTCACATTATTTTATTTTCATTGTTTAAACAACAGTTGACTTTATTCGTCTGCGTAGTAACATCGAGTATTCAAACAGGAAGTTTTGCAGTGAATTGTGTTTGTGAAAACTATTAATCTTTATGCTTACACCAGAACAAAGCTTTATGTATAATTTAACAAAGTATTATTAAATATTAACTTCGAAGTGGTAGATAAAAGGTAATAGATTCGTTCATTAAATTGTAAAAATTATTGTGGAAATAATTTGTGGCATCATTTGCATTTGTTTGCTTCTTTACGGTAAGTTCTCTTTCGTTTTCGTTGTGTAAATTTATTTGTGTTCTCTCCAATTTTTTGCGTCATATTTTTGTTCTCTTCCATCTTATGCAAACCTACTCCCACCGTCGCTTACTGTGTAAGGTAAATGTCATCAGTGTTTTAGCGGTCATGTCCGAACAAATGTAATTGAGAATTGTAAACAAACTTAAGAGGCCCCGCAGCTACATTGTATATAAGAAATAATTCGTTACGTCATGTGTCCATTTACCACTGGGTTCAAAACATTTGTTCTTTTCACACTACACTGCACTGTCTTGCTTGCTGCAAAGAAATCATGTGTGTGACTGCAGAGAAGACGAACAAAACTTGATAGCTCAATCAAAACAGATCATAGAGATTGTTGATCTAAGATATCGTTGTCAGAGAGCTTTCTGCAGTCAATGCAACGAAATCTTGTTGCATGTATCAGAGAACGAATACGGTGCTGGTGCAAACACTAGGTAAAAATGGGTCACTCATCATTTAACAGTGTTAGGAGGTTGCTGATTTCGAATCTGAAGTCAGAATTATAAAATTAAAAATGGGTAATAGGGTTGCCAGCTATTTTTTCATTTTTACGAATGCGATGCTGGCGCGAACATCAGGTAAAAATGGGTCGCTGAATCTGAATCTTTTTTCAGAATTTCAAAATGATAAAATTTTGAAATAATAGGGCTGCCACCTAATAATATGTATTTTTAAGAGTTTTAAATATCATTTATCAGTTTTAGGGGTTCGCTGATTTCGAATCTTAAGTTAGAATTTTAAAACTCAAGATGGTGAATAGGGTTGCCACCTTAATTTTTTATTTTTATGAATTATGCTAGGCAAGCAGGTTTGGTGAGCATTTTTGCTGTTGGTGTTTTACCTTAGAAAAGAGTTTCTTCTCTTACTGGATGTTATCATAGAAAAACGAAACAGATTGGCTCCAAAAATGCTAGATCTGTTCTATTCCTAAATTCTATTTTTAAAAATGAAAAATACTAAAAATAAAATACTATACTTATAAATACTTGTTTATGCTTTCCTTTAAATAGTTGTGACTTTGACTTGAAAAATACTTTTAGGATTCCCCATGATAGAATTGTTAAGAGATGTTAAAAACTTTTAAAAATACACATTATGAGGTGGCAGCCCTATTATTTCAAAATGCTATAATTTTGAAATTCTGACAACAGATTCGGATTCAGCGACCCATTTTTACCCTTCAGTTCGCGCCAGCCCCGAATTCGTAAAAATAAAAAAATCAGGGTTGCAACCCTATCCACAATCTGGAATTTTAAAATTCTGCTTTCAGATTCGAAATCAGCGACCTCCTAAGACTGATAAATGATGTTTAAAACTCTTAACTCATTAAAGACTGCTCATAGATTCCACCGTACGATATTTTTCAAAATTTATCAGGCCATAGCAGTTGCTTTGCAAAATTTCAGGTTTGTAACTGTCACCGTATTTGAGATCTGCATTGGGTATTTAAATACCCAATCGGCTAATCCGGATTCTTGGTGTTAATAAAAATTTGCATATATGGCAACATTCTTTTTTCATAATGAACACCTGATAAAAAGAAGATACTAGAGGCAAACTGACCACGAATTTTTCCTTCAATCTTTCCATTTTTTAATTTTCTACATAGCTTTATATATGGATTTTGTCATTTTTGAAAATCACACATCTTCGAACTCGAAAAGGAACATTTATTTGTATGAATTTCGTTTCACATTGTAAAGACAATAAATAGGTTAATTTTTCCGTAAAGTTTTAAAAAAATATTTTGATATATCCTACCACTTTCGAGATATGGCCTTTTTCATAAAGACTGTTTTATGGGTATTTAAATACCCATTAGTCATGAATAGGTTAAAAATACATATTATTAGGTGGCAGCCCTATTATTTCAAAATTTTATAATTTTGAAATTCTGACAACAGATTTGGACTTAGCGACCCATTTTTACCCTTTAGTTCGCGAAAGCCTCGAATTCGTAAAAATAAAATAAATTAAGCAACCCTATCCACCATTTTAAATTTTAAAATTCTTACTTAAAATTCGAAATCAGTGACCCTTAACACTGTTAAATGATGTTTAAAACTTTTAAAAATGAATTATAGGTGGCAACCCTCTTATAAAAAAATTAAATAATTTTTTTATCCTGATAACGGATTCGGATTCAGCGACCCATTTTTACCTAGCCAATCTTACCTAGAAAATCTTGAAGTTGGCGTAAAAAAATGTCTAGTTAGGCGCTGACGACCGCTGATTAAAACTATCAAAATGTTCCAAATGATCTAAAAGGATAGAGGAAGCTGCAGCGCTGACTGTGCTCTCTTTCCATACTGCCATATCTGTCAAATTCAGCAGTGTGGCGAATGGAAACAAAAGAAAATAAATAAAAAGATTTGCTTCGTTTTGACATACAAAATTTATAGGACTAGAACCATTCTGCGGATTGGGCACACACTCTATAAAAGAAGCCTCCCAAAGCTAAGACAATCCAAATTGCTCCTCAGAGATTTTAACACTCGGAGAGCAAAATTGTGCATAAGCTTAGGCAAACCGAATCTTAGGATTCTAACGGGGTTCCTTACAGGACACTGTAAACTCAAATACCACCTGATGAAATTGGGCATAGAGACCGATAGTAACTGCCGTTTCTGTGAAGAAGCAGAGGAGACTCCAATACACCTGCTTACAAACTGCGACGCCGTGGCTCGCAGACGTAAACTAGCACTGGGGAATTATAAGCTGAGTCTAGAGCAGGTTTCATCCCTTGAACCTAAGAATATTCTCAAATTCATTAGAGAAATAGGGCTGGATGAAATTCTGTAATCCGCAAATCCAGCGGAGCTTTGAGAAGGAGGTACAATAGATCTCATTTAGGTCGCAGTACGCATCTCCACCACACAACAGTAACATTAACATTAACATTCGTTTTGACATTTCCGGAAGTATGCTCTCATCTGGTGCATCTACCTGTATTCTTCTACCATGCTCAAGGCTCATTTATAAGGTTGTAGCATTTGAAAGCGAGCTCGATTGAACTGTCAGAATGGATGAAAAAAAAGAAAAGAAATGAAGAAAATGAATGCTTAGAACAAGGAAAAGCACAGTGACAGTTCGAGCAAAGGCGGGGAAAAGAGTACATTTCTCTCAAATGCCACAACCTTATAAATGAACCTTGACCATGCTATTGCCATATATTGCTTTTTATTCTCGTCCTACCCTTAATAATTAAATTTCATTACTTGACGAACAAAAACACGTCGTGCATGGGTTGTCGAGAGAGAAAGTGTGTATTGCTTGACGTTGTAGGGTTTTGTTTGGTGTTGAGCCAATCAAACTCTCAAGTGTTATTAAATGTCAGTCAACTGTGAGCAATGCAATAAATCACAGTGTGTGTACGTTGAAATAGATGCACCGACGCAGGGCTTTAGGGGCTATACACAACGTCTGAGAAAAATATATGAGGCATAATCAATTGAACCACAGTCTGCGACAAGGTTGCCAGTATTGTGGGAAAAATCCCATTCGTGGTAATTTTTAATTGATCTTGGGAATTTTATTTTTGGGAATTCCCATGGTATTTTTTAATCCAGCGTGGTATTTTTCAATTGGAGTGGGAATTCAGCGTGGTATTTTTTAATTGCATGGGAATTTAGGAATATTTTCCTAACATTTTTTTTACTTTTATTAAGCAAAATCTTAATCATAGTAGGCGATGATCGACGTATATATACAGAAGAGTAAAGCTACAAGTTTACGCTGTACGTTTCTTCGAACTTACCCTTAATATAAACGATTAAATTGCATATTTGTTTTAAGAACAAGTTGACATCATAAAATTGCATAAAAACTAATACCGCATTCTTTTCTGAACAAAATTCTGACCTTAAAATTCTGACCTTTTCTGAAAATTCTACATTTCTGCATGTAAGCATTAAGCTTACAAAAGTTTTTTTAAAATTAAAAAAAATAAGTGAAAAATTATTTTGATTGATTTTTCGTGGTATTTTTTAATACGTATGGGATTTTTTGTGGGATTTTTAAATGCATATGGAATTTTTTGTGGTATTTTTAAAACGCGTGGTATTTTTGTGGTAATTTTTATTGATCGTTTTTTTTTTGGTATTTTTTAATTGCTGTGGGAATTTTTTTTTTTACCTTTAGCATAGAAATTTTTGGTGGTATTAAATTTATGTTACTTTGGGAAAAAGGTAATTTTCGTGGGAATTGTTCCGAATTTTGGCTGGCAACCTTGGTCTGTCTAGAGGGGTAAAGCTAGAAAAACTACGTTAATATCTTAATGTCCCGTATATTTTCCAGACGACACTATTAACATGACCAGTACATAATAGCAGAGCCTCGTAGAAAAAAATTAAAATTATTTGGTTCGTTCGTAGAAAATAGTTGTTCGTTCGTTCGTAGAAAAAAGATGTTCGTTCGAAAAAAATAGAAATTACCGGAGCTAAGTGAAAAACAATAAGCTTAATCTAGCTACAAAATAGCTAATTTAGGCCCCCTTCTATTTTCTGTATTTATTAATGATGTTTTCTCAATTTGTAAACATTAACACACTCGTATACCGATGACATTAAAATTTACATCTCTCGGCCAACCTGTCTTTTAGAAGACTATGGTGAAGACTAACTAAGGCTTTGTAGATATTCCACCATTGTTCTTTGTGTCTGATCAGTTGGAATTTGTTAGCAAGCAAAAAATTTTGACTTTGTACTGAATTCTTAACTAACATGCAGAGCACTGCATGAACAAAATATTTTTATTTGTTCGTTCGTGCGTTCACAAAATTTTTTTAGCAATTTTTTCTTCTTTTTAGTGTAGCTAAAAGTGGTGGAATATCTATAAAGCCTAAGTCAGTCCTCGCAATCGGCAAAACTTTTGACTTTAGGGGATTTATAAGTAGCGAGCTTGTGGTAGCCCACATGCTCAAGTCTTCTAAAAGACAGGTTGGCCGAGAGATGTAAATTCTAATGTCATCGGTATACGCATGTATTAAAGAATGTTTACAAATTGAGAAAACATCATTAATAAAGATAGAAAATAGAAGGGGGCTTAAAATAGATCCCTGAGGAACTCACGTTTTTATAGTTTTAAGGCTTGAAAATGTGTCACTAACTTTTACTCGTTGCATTCTGCCTTCTAGGTAATGAGAAACTAATTTAACTGCATTATCACTAAGGTAAACCATTATTATCACCGCACCCAGTACCAGCGTCTATGATGAAATATCTATTCCGGAAAATGTCTTACCTTCTTTGTCACAAACTGTTTCTTCCGGGACTCAAACTATTATTTCATCAGAAAAAGACCATTCTATTTCAAAAAGAAAGAGGAAGAACAAAAATAAGAACAAAAATAAGCGTCGCAAAGCATCTTTGAATAACAATACTCCAGTTTCTTCTTCGTCACCCACTAATATTTCTACTTTGTCTAATAGTCCAGTTTTACCTCCTATTGAATCCACAAATCATTTAAATTTAAGGGCAGTGTCAAGGAGGAAAAATTTATTTATTTCACGTCTTCAGCCTGACACAACTGTTGAAAACGTATTGACGTTTATCAAACATAACAACTTGTTGAGTCAAAAAGACTTTTTTTCATGTAAAAAAATAGGGAATAAACCTTCCCACGCTTCCTTCATTCTCACAGTTCCAGCTGAAGAGTTTGCAAATGTTTTAAATTCTAATTTGTGGACCGATAATATATTCGTTTCAGAGTTTCTGCCTAAGAATAAGTCTAGAAGGACGACTCAACCTGTTCGTCAAACTCAAAAAAACTGAATAGGCTATCCCTTTACTATCAAAATGTAAGGGGATTACGCTCTAAGACGCGAGACATATTTTTAATGTCTCAAAATTTGTCTGAAGATATTATCGCATTGACTGAAACGTGGTTAAATGGAAGCATTACTGACTTGGAATTGTTTGATAATAGCTTTGAAGTATATAGAAAAGACAGATACGCTGGCAATACTTCTGCTGTCGGTGGTGGTGTCTTATTAGCTGTTAGGAACTCCTTCGTTAGTTCCATTATCGATATTCCCTGCTCTTCTAATATCGAACTTATATGCATTAAGATTGTACATTGTAATTCTTATGTATATGTAGTTAATGCTTATGTTCCTCCAAAGAGCAGTGTGGAAGTTTATGCAAGCCTTGCGGATTGCATAGAATACGTTATAAATATTCTTGACGTTAGTGACGACATTTTATTGTTGGGTGATTTTAATCTGCCTGACTTGAAATGGGAATCTTCAGACGATGATACATATTTTTGTGCATCTAATTCGAAGACACGCCAAGAGCATATATTTGTTGATAATATATGTTCTGACTTACAACAAGTAAGTTGTATTTATAATAGTCGTGAAAGACTTCTTGACCTGGTCTTAACTACAGACTGTAACAACGTGATTGTTAAGAGGGCCCTTCATGCTCTAACTTCTGTTGATGACTACCATCCACCACTGAGCATATGGTACAAGTCCGACAGGGAAAATATGGTGAATTCCAATTCAATAGATAAAGTTTATGAATTCAATTTCAAAAAAGCTGACTTTCTGAGGTTGAATCATTTACTTCATAATAAACTTAATGTAATTTTAGAATATTTTAATGGTAATAATCTTGAAGATTCAATTAATTTTTTTTATATGGAAATCTTTACTATGTTTTCTGAGTCCGTGCCGTATAGCCTAAAATTTGCGAAAAATTGTGCTTACCCTTGGTACACAAAGGAATTAAAGACTCTTCGCAACAACAGGAATAGGGCATGGAAGAAATATGTCTGTAGCTTAGACTTAAATGACCTAGAAACCTACAAGCGTTTGTTTCTGGATTTTGAAAGTTGCTCAGCTACCTTATATCAAAATTATTTAGACAATATTAAGCTGAGAATATTGTCTGATCCAAAGAAATTCTGGGGTTTCATAAACACCAAAAAAAAATCTGATGGATTCCCTTCATCATTTAAGACTTCTGACGGATTTACTGACGATCCCGTTATAATTTGTGGCCTATTTGCCACTCTCTTTAAAGAGTCATTCTGTTCAGACTCTTTTAGTCCTGATGAAGTTTATTTTGAATATATGAACTCTACACCCAGGGTTTCGTTGGGCCCTATATCTTTTAACTCAGAGGATATTTTAAAGTATATTGGATCGATCGAAGAAGATTTCAATGCTGGACCTGACGGAATTCCTGCCGCAGTGTTAACGCAATGTGGTTCCGTTCTAAGCCAACCACTCTCCATATTATTCAATAAATCAATTAGGGAATGTAATTTTCCACTTTTTTGGAAAAAATCTTTTATAAGTCCTATTTATAAAAAAGGTTGTAGGAATGATGTAAACAACTATAGGCCTATCGCTAAACTCTCATCGATTCCAAAACTTTTCGAGCGGCTCGTGTATGATCGTGTGAAGATTCATTGTGCGAGGGTCATAACAACTCGTCAGCATGGATTTGTTACTGGCAGATCCACTGTGTCTAATCTCCTCGATTTTACAACATTCTGCTTAAATTCAGTTTATTCAGGTAACCAGGTCGATTGTATTTACACTGATTTTAGTAAAGCATTTGATAAACTACCACACAAATTAATTGTATTTAAACTAAAGTTAATGGGTTTTCCACAATTTTTTGTAAGCTGGATTCAATCGTATCTGACAGAGCGATCTTATCAAATACGATTTCGAGGTGTGTTGTCTGGTGAATTTATTGCTGCATCAGGTGTTCCTCAAGGTAGCCACCTTGGTCCACTTCTGTTTATTTTAGCCATTAATGATGTAACCCACATCATCAAATACTCTCATCTGCTCATTTATGCAGATGATATGAAAATATACAGAACAGTAGATTCTAAAGACAATTCAGTTCTACTCCAGTCTGATTTAAAATCCTTTGAAGTTTGGTGTTCTAAAAATAATATGTTTCTTAATCCAGATAAATGCCAAACTATGACCTTTTCGCGTAAAAGGAATAATTTAATTTTTGATTATAAGATAAAAGATACAGCTTTAAATCGTGTAGATTCTGTCAAAGATCTTGGTATATGCATGGATTCTAAGCTATCGTTTAGCGTTCATATTGATAGCATTTGTAAAAAAGCGTCTTCTATGCTCGGTTTTATAAAACGCTGGGCCAAAGAATTTAATAGTATGATAACAACTACAACGCTGTATTATTCAATTGTCCGTCCTCACTTGGAGTATGCAAGTCAAGTTTGGTCGCCAAGTTACAATGTACATGTTGAACGAATAGAAAGAATTCAAAAACGTTTTGTTCGGTTTGCTCTAAGGGGCTTAAGCGGAACTGACACTTTTAATCTTCCTCCTTATGAGGATCGTTTAAAACTATTAAAAATGCAATCTTTAAATGAGAGAAGGAAGTCTGCTGATATCGTCTACTTACACCAACTCATAACTGGTGGGTTCGATTCACCAGAACTCCTAACTCTTATAAATTTTAACACTAACCGTTGAAGCAGTAGAAACGCTAACAATTTAATTTACTTACCTTTTAGTAGCACAAATTATATGGCTACTGCTCCTTTAAATCGCATGAGTACCTTTGTTAACAACTGTAGCTTTTTTGATGTTAACTTATCGAAAGGTCAACTCAAAAGTAGATTGAAAACTAATGTATGATTAGATCTATATTAACGCATGGTTAGTTGTTATGTCTTGTGTTGTCCCTGAGCCCAACCCATATTATGGTGGGTAAATTTTTCTCACTTTAGATTGTTTTGGACCACTCTTATCGATATCATTAAGGCTATTCACGGTTTGAGCGTACTTTTAACAAATCGTATTTATAGCATTTGTTATTGTTCAAACTGTGAGCACCTCGCCATGTGACCGTCGTATTAAAAAATTGTGCAGCCCTGTGATGTATGTCATTATGCGGCTGTTGACAGATCATAAAAATACGAGGTACAAAAAACACGTCTAAGGGCTGCTTTTATTTCCGCGTGCCTGCGTATTTGCGTTTGTATGCAAAGCAACAGCAAGGCAAAATGCGCTTTCGTAAATTGGCATACAAATAGCGGATCGTACAAATGGCGGACCAGCGTATTCGAACTGTGAATGGCCTTATTGAGATGTTGTAATGTTGTTTGGGCTGGTTCTTAAGATGATCTAATGCGGAGAAAGTGCGAAAAAGCTGTAGTAGCTGAACTCTATTGTTATTGCATGTAAAAATAATGTTCAAGCTTATTACTAAGTAAAGTATGACTTATATTAGCATAAGCTTTAGAAAAATGAATAAGGCAGAAAAGAGTTATAAAATTTTTATCATTCGAATATTCGAATATCATCAACTATCTTTAATACTGCTGTCGAACATTTCTGCCCATCTCTAAGGCCAGACTTCAATGGCGATAAAAACTTATTGTCAAATAAAAATTCAGCGATTTGATCAGTCATAATCAACCTAGAACCTTGTCCAGGGCAGGTAATATACTTATTAGGGTGTTCTCTTTTTGTATGGAATTTTTATTATATTCGAAAAATGTAGGTCTAACCCCCCAAAAAGTTGTCAAATTATCTCAGAAGTAAGCTGGAAAAATTTAACGCCCCTACGACCCCGCCTTTCCATGCCGCAGATGATAGTTGCATTAAAGTTTATTTTATCGGTCATAGTGACAATCAAGTGTGTGAAAATGTCGTTGCGAAATGAAAATATTATTTATTTAGTTGGTCCAATTAATTTTAGTATTACTGGTTCAAAATTGCCATCCAATAAACAAGTGTTACAGGTATTATTTTACAATACTAGAAACGTTATATTAAACCTTAAAGAAAGTGCAAGTTTGGTGATTCGTGAAGTGATGATATTCTGGGAAAAGGCGCGCAATTACAGCATTGTGTTACAAAACTTGCGTTATTGTTCCTTAAAGCAGAAAGTGAAAGCGATTTCAAAATACGGAAATATTTCTTCTCCGTGAGGACTACCCATTGCCCAAAGAAGAATTGAATGCTTTAGGAGATGTCTGCTGCTTCATTGTCCATTTTTATATTAAGGCTTAGTACAAATGCTCAAACGCAGCAACAGCATGCCAAACAGATATCGACCTCATTTGCCAAATGGTGAAATATCAAGATATTGACCAAATGACAGCAAGACCTGCATTGAAGAACTTATGAGTCATTCTTGGTATTTACATTACGAAATATCTGCTCTCGCGTTTTTTGACGAAACTTAGGAACTCGACACTTAAAGGAAAATAGTACAAGCTTTGACAAGGGTTAGTGTAGAACAAGTGGACTAAAGGCTTCCTTTACATATTGAGGATATCAGGAACTGGGAAGGTAATAATGCGATTAAATAACTTTTAAATTTTAAACTAATAATTAAAAACGTGCTAACAGATAAGACGGTTGACGAATTTATAAATGAGAAAAGTGCGGAAATGTTTCGTCGATTTAAAATCGATGACAGTTTTCTCAGTTGTGACCCGGAAAATTGGAGTAGCCATGAAGCTTATATTGATGGGGGGAAAAATTGTAAAGTCGTTGCGTGTTGACAATGATACTGCTGAGAGAGCAGTTAAGCTGATGGAAGACTATCATGGCCTTCTCACCAAAGACGAAAATCAAAAAAAATACATTCTGCAGTGCGTTCAGGAGCACAGAAAAATTTACACAAATTGTTCGAAAACTGTTTTGAGTAAAAATTATTAATAAATACATATTGTATAATAAATTTAATTTGATTTTCACAGTTTATGCACTATAAAACAAAATAATTTTCAAAATGAGAAAGCAAGGCGTATGAGTGATAAACATTTTTTCAATAGAACGGCGGCATGGGAAGGCGGGGTCGTAGGGGCGTTAAATTTTTCTTGCTTACTTTTGAGATCATTTGACAACTTTTTGGGGGGTTAGACCTACCTTTTACATAAAAATTAAAATAGAGAACACCCGAATACTTATGGGCCTGTAGTCCTTAGGATCTGATGCGAACGTAGTTTTAGCTACTGGGATTGCCGTTGCTGATTTCCCCAACTCAGGAAATCGGGAACTAGTAATTGAGTGGTTTATTATATGGGTTAAAGGCTCTAATATATAAGGAAGGGCAATTCTTTGCAATTCGGAAGTTTACATCAGTTTTTAGAGCTGCATTTTTTTTCCTCGTGGCCTTTCCCATCGGTCCGTACATCTTTTAGCGGAACAGTTTTATTGGGCCGTTGCGTTTCTTTGCAACGTATGTAATTGCACCATATGTAATTGCACATATGTAATTGCACAACGTCTCTGTAAGTTCCGACCTAATGCCACCTAGTGTCATGTTTTCATTAATTTTTTTCTACAACACCCACACTGATCTAAAAAACAACGTAAAATCAAAGGTAACCACTTCAATTCAAATATTTTTCGGAATGATTTGGCACCAATCACGAAAATATTCAATTTAAAGTGGAAACACATATATTCAGTTTTATGTTGTTTCCACTTTAAACTAAAGTGTTATACACCTATTTAGTATTCGACTTTAGCTTAACGTAGATTCAGATTTAATTCAAAGAGGAAGCATATTCAATTGTATACAAACGTATTTATTTTAAATGCGTTATAACTTTGAAGTAAGCTATTTTCTACTTTGACTGCGCGTCTTTGCATTAATGAATCAAAGTGATTTTCACTTTAAATGAAATACTTAACATTTTTGATATTGAATGGTTATAGGGTCCGTGAGACAAATAAATAAAACAAAATTAGTTCTTATAGATGCTACAATATTAGAATAAATGTGGTAAAATTTTTTAATAAATTATATGACGTCAATATATTACATTTATGTAAGAGAATTATGATTTCAAAAATGTAATTATAAAAATTTATTTTTTACCTAAGTTTTACCATTATTCATTTGGTAAAAGGCTTTCCAACTCAAAATCTTTAAGCAGACTTGCGAATTTCTCATCGTCTTCTTCCAAATTTGTAACTTCATGTAACCACACTGTTGACAAGTTTTGTACCCAAGTTAAGAACTTGGCCAAATTCATTAACATATTGAATATTTTCCATGCACTTTAAAGAATATAATAACTATAGTGGATCACCATTATTTTGAAGTTTTTCCACTTCTTATTGGAGATCATATGTTTTCATATTTGATTTAAAGCATTTCAATGTGAATTTAAAGATGATTTCTTAAAAATGGAGCAACGTAAAATTAACATGATATTATTTAATTTTATGTTGCAATTTTTCCCTGAGTGCACGAATTTATAACTGTTAGATGTAGTAGAATAATCTATTTCACCACTGTGACTCTTTATTCTGACCATATACCTGCCCGGCAGTTTACAATTTTTTCCTAGGCGGTTCCTCTAAATGGTACCCAATACATAAATCCCGTGATTCTGTAGGTAGTACAGCAAAGGAATCGATGTATAGAAGTTATCGAAATATAAAATGTGGTTCATTATTCGTGGAATTGAAAGGCAAAATTGAATTACTGTATTATTGCCCCAAGATATGGGGCCTTGCCTGCCTGAATATATCTCAAAACTATAGGCATATCCCGATAACAAACACAAAACAAAAAGTTTGAAACCTCATTTATTAGTGTTTGTTCGGGAGGTATTGTTTCATGAAATGTTCTATCTTAGTAGAGCACATTTGCTCATCCAGGGACAGCCTCTGCTCAAATGACGCCTTACTCTGAAACAATTTATTCAAATGTTATACTAGAGGTCGTATGTTATGAAGACAATCGTATTTTGGGTGACCAATAGGCTTGTGTTTTGCGTTATCATTGAATTGAATTACAGATCTGAGTTTTGCAAACCAATTTATCGTCATTGTTTGCATAATATTTGTGAAGCCATATTTGCCCCAATAAGATCTGACATTTTGATAGTGGTACACCGACATAAATGTAATAATGTCTATAAACTGTCGGATTTCAGTGGCATTTACAGGGTGACAATTGGCAACACCTCTTCGAGTAATGTACGAATTTGTTCCCTCTACAATTTTTGTAACATATAAAACATGTATTATGACTGTGGTATTAAAAACTTGATGTATTGTATGCTTTTTTTTATAAAATTCGTCAAAGTTAAAACTTTTTTAACAAAAATAAACTCAATGAAACCCATAAAAAAAGTCAAGTTTAAACAATAATAACTTCGAGCACAAAGTATATTTCAAGGTTTTGTTTTTTTGGGCTTTTTTTTTGTCTTAATTTCCATTGAATTTAACATAAAATACAATAAAAAATGTTAATAAATAAAAATAGAAAAATCGTTGAAATATGATTGTAAATTTTGCAAGGAATGAAAATTTAAGTAAAATTTAGTAGAAAATATCTAGATAATTAAGCATTATTAAAGTCAAATGCTAAAACTATCATAAAATATCGTACTTCTACCTTCTGATTCTGTAAAAATCTGCTGCATCTAGCTGCTATGAACAAAAACTATTTAATTTGAAAAAAGTCTAAAAAATCAAATTTTGCCTTGAAATGCACTGATTTCCTAGAAAATTCGTAGGCACTCTTAAATTTAAAGAATAACGAAATAGAATTCATAATTTAAAACAATTTGTGACCTTATGTAGTAGTAGCAACCATTTAAAAAAAAATTTTTTTAATTTCGTTAATTTGGTAATATTGTTTTATAAGAGACTAGCTGATATACCCAGTGTTAATCGAGAAGTTAATATAACTTTACCCTAAATTTTTGACCTTTTTAACCTTTTTGATATCGCCAAACATACTGAAGCCCTTAGATTCATCACACACCTTAAATAATTAAGGTAAAAAATCTGTCATGCAAGAATATTCAAAGTTATATTATTGCAATTTGGTAATGGCATACCTTTGTGGTAAGAAACATTTTTGGTTTAGATGTCTTTTATTAGAAAAATTTCGTTTTCTATGGGAACATGCAAGTTGCTTAAAATTTTCAAGAAATACAAAATACAAAAACTTTCGTATTGAAACCTATAAAAAGTTTTTAGTACAATTTTATTTTTGGTGAAATAGAAACAAAAAATCAATCAAAAATTAAAGTGCTGGCTTTGAAAGTTAATAACTCTGTCATGTTACAAAGAATTACATTAATTTAATTTTCTTTGAAATTTTGATTAATATTCCGTCTAATCGTGTTTCAAACTTATCGTTTTTCTTTTCACTACTAATTTTTATAATTTTCCAAAGAAAACCTTAACGAATTTCTTTATTTCGCAAGAACCTTCGGTAAAAATATTTGTTGTTGAAAAAAAATTCGAAACCAAAAATGGCTTTTTTAATGTTTTTTCAAATGATATGCATAAAAGTAGGGTTAATTTAAAGTTTCTATCGTAAAAATTTAAAAACGTTTTATACGATCGAAAAATCAAGCTATGTATCATAAAAATTTAAGATTTTTTTTTTTGCTTAGTTTTATTTATTTTGTATTGTTGTAATTTTGTAAGCTATCATAAAATTTAAGATTTTTTTTCGCTTAGTTTTATTTATTTTGTATTAATGTAATTTTGTTTTCATAAAAGTAATGGTGTAGTGAAGGAATCATGACAATTTCTCAATTCGTTTCTGGGTTATAACTCTCAAATACCCCTTTAAACACTGCCACAGCAAAAACTGCACCACCTACCGGGTCAAACTTTAAAACAAAGTTTGTTAAAAAATAGTGACGTTCTTATTGTATTGGGTGATCTTACCCTACCTTTTGTGACTTGGAGATCGTCTGACGATTCTTCATTTCTTACTCCTGTTTCCAATAGTGATTGGATAAATGGTTTCTTAGATAAGCTGCCTGATCTGTGTCTTCAACAAGTCAATGATATTTTAAATATAAACCACAGAACCTTAGACCTTGTATTTGTAGATGAATGCACTACTGTTAATCTCCATTGTTCGAATCCCGTATATCTTCCAGAAGATGTACATCATCCAACTCTTAAAATAATAGTTTTACTCCCCCACGAAAAAGAAGATAAAGTAACTGCTGATGCGCGAAATAAAAAAGTTTATAATTTTAAGAAAACGGACTATGTAAAACTTGATTCCTTACTTTCGCAGACTGACTGGTCTCCAATTTTAGCTAGCGGAACATCATATTCATATTATGACGTCGAATCTTCTGTACAGTTTTTCAATGATACTCTGCAAAGATGTTTTTTATTGTCCGTCCAAAAAAAGAGGTGTTGCTCCAATCCTTTAAGTCCACCCTGGCTAACAAATGATCTAAAGGCACTTAAAAATTTAAGAAATCGTTTATTTAAAAAATATAAAATATCTGGTTCTAGTTTAGACTTTGCTTCCTATTCTTCTTGTCGTTATAGATATCAACTATTAAATAAACAATGCTATTCTGCTTATATAATTAACATAAAATCTCAATCTAAAGATAATCCAAATCTTTTATATAGTTTTGTTGACTCAAAACGTAAACACTCCAGCGTTCCACCCCTTATGAAATTTAATCAGGAAGAATTATCTTGTGACAATGTAATTTCTAACATGTTTGCAAGCTTCTTTAAATCAATTTACTCCGATATACCAGTTAATACTAGCACGGTGTATCCTTTTCTCCAGTCAGTTAACTCTTTTGAAACTCCTGTAATTGACCCAAATATTGATATGTGTTATATTCGACAAGTAAAATCTTCTTTTACGATCGACCCTGATAAAACTCCGAGCTGTATTTTAAAGCAATGTGCTACAAACCTGTGTACTCCTCTAGCAAACATTTTTAATATTTTCTTGCGTAGTAGTTATTTGCCTATTATATGGAGGGATTCTTATAAACCCCTTCATAAGTCTGGCTCCAAGATTGATGTGTCTTACTATCGAGGTATTGCAAAATTAAGAGCAACCCATAAGTTATTTGAGAAAATCATAACTGATCAATTAACCCACTCCGTGTCTTCCACCATTTCTGTCTTTCAACATGGTTTTCTGAAGGGTAAGTCCACTACAACAAACCTCTTAGAGTTTACTACGCGTGTTATAAATGGTTTTACTTTGGGACTGCAGACTGATGTTATTTATACGGACTTTAGCAAAGCTTTCGACAGTGTTAATCATACTCTTATTTTGGAAAAACTCCACCTTATTGGGTTTCCTGTCACATTATTAAATCGGATAAATTCGTATTTATCTAGACGTACTCAAAAGGTTTTATATAAGAATTCTCTTTCAAAAAGGATTTCGGTCACTTCTGGCGTTCTTCAGGGCAGTCATCTTGGACCGGTTTTGTTTTTACTATTCATTAATGATCTTCCTTCGGTAATAAAACACTGTAACGTCTTAATGTACGCTGACTGCGTGAAACTTTTTCTTTGTTACAAATCACCCGAAGATCGACATCTTTTACAATCTGATCTAAATAGACTTGTGGACTGGTGTAGCTTAAATATATTAAATTTCAACTTAAAAAAATTAAAGCAAATGACATTCTCGCGAAATCTGCTAATAACATAAATTACACTATAAATAATACTAACATAGAAACAGTTTCCAGTTTTCTCGGTCTTGGTGTTATTATGGATTCAAAACTTCGCTTCAATCTCCACGTTAATATGGTGATAAATAAGGCAAGAGGAGTCCTTGGTTTCATTAAAAGATGGGCTAAAGAATTCAGTGATCCCTTTACTACTAAATTATTATATACCTCTCGCAAGGCCAATTCTTGAATATGCATCAGTTATATGGAACCCACAATATAATGTCTACATCAACGCCATAGAATCCGTTCAAAAACAGTTTTTACATTTTGCTTTACGTCATAGTCGTTGAAACCCCAGTATGCTTCCATCGTATGAAATTCGCCTTAAACTTATTTTACTATCTTCCCTAAGAAGCAGAAGAATGATGCTTATTGTCATGTTTCTGTAAAAATTACTTCGTGGCGAAATTAATTCGAAATATCTCATCTTAGCTCTAAATTTTAACATCCCAAGGAGAGGAACTAGACAATTTCTGTTTTTCAAGTTGATTCAGTGCAGTTCTAATTACGCTCTTCATAAACCTTTACGATGTATGTGCAGTAATTGCAATGCCAACTTAACATGATTAATTTTTCTGATTCGGTAGACGTCTTAAAACGGAAAATTATATTACATTTAAATAATTAAATCAATTTAACTTCATCCTATTATACCTAACGCAGTTTTATAACAATGTAATATCGGTAATTGAGATTGTTCTGTTTCTCCTTTTTGTCTCGATATTATGTTTTATTAAGTAAGCACCATCAAATATGAATCGTTTTTAAAACTTACTTTTTAATTATTCAATATTTTAATTTTAAATCGAATTGGGATTTACGTGCTCACGTGGTTTCCTGAATTGAAATTAGACTGAACTCACACTATCACCTGGATTGGTGTGCCAGAGTATATCTCTCTCTTTTCCACACAAGTTTATGCCTGCGTTGGCCCAAATGCATATCCAACTAATTGGGATTTTGATTTGGCGGATATGAGATTTATCTCATTTCCACGTAGGTCCTTGGGTTGGACAATGGCCGCAAGTCGCAAATGAGTTAAGTGTTTTGGATTGTTTTTGAAATCAGGATTGTTTTTCGGGTACCTTAAATTGATAATTACTATAATTTAATTCGATGTGGCTTATTTATATAGTATTAAATATACTTAAATACGCGTTTGCTATATATTAAATTTTTAAATTCCGCTGAAAAGTCAATTAATGTGCTTAGTGGAAAATCCTAATTGCCAATAGGGGTTATGTTTAGTACGTAGGTGCATTCGGTCTGTCCCCGCTGATCCGGGCAGGATCTAGAGTATAAATCGTGCATGCGTATAGGTCGGGTATATGTATCTTTGGAAGATTCATACCTCCGGGCGAATCCAAAAAAAAAACCATCTGCAGACTCAGTCGCACTCACACACCATATTTCATCAAAATTGGTCCAGCCGTTTAGGAGGAGTTCAGTGACAAAGCCATGTACAGAAGATTTTTATGTGTAAAAGGCGAATTTACACGATTCACTATCATCGTTCACTTTGGATGAATCATCTGATTTGTAAAATGTAAATTGAGTTTCATCTTTAAAATGAAGATGATGGTCATCCACATTGAACAGTGAAAGAAGTAGAAGGTCTTCCTACTTTTGATGAAAGTGAAAGCAAACCGAACTGATGTGTCACTCGTACTGAAACACAATTGAAAGGTGTTAACATAATTTCAAGCAAAAAGTTTATATTTTTTTTTATATAATTACTGAATTGCTTTTATTTATTTAATTTTTTTAAGCGTTAATAAAACTAATCAGCCAACGAATATATTTTGACATTCAACACCGAATTTACATTTACACTTTGGAAAATGTAAATTAAAAATTGATTCACTGTCATCGTTCAACGTTCACTATCATCGTTTTGAGTGAAATGTGTAAATTCGCCTAAAGATATATCTTAAGGTTATCCGATTTGAAATATTTTTAGCATGAAGTTAAATAAACTAAAATAACTCTTTAAAAACATAAATAAGCAATTTTATTCGGTTTTTTTTCCTTAAAAAAAATATGGTAGGCGATGCAGTTGACCTAGAATTCAAATTTTTTTGTGCTGTTACTTTATTTAGGCTGAAACACATTTGTACAAAATGTCATGGCCCTAGCTTTTATAGTTTCTGAGATAATGCAAATGTCATCTTAAAATCGAAAAAAGCGCACTGAGCTGCGCTCCAAAACAAAACGAAACAAAAGAAAAAATACAATTTTTGTATTTCATTGATATGTTTTGCCTTAACCAAATAAAGACGATGATGCCATATCGCATTACTAATTCGGATGTCGCAAAACAAGCAGTATCACATATAAATTAGTCAAAATCAAAATTAAGTAAAAATAAGCACATGTGTGAAAAAATTATCCCGTCTTTAAGGCATTAAGGAGATTGATAAAAAAAGTCCGTGGCGAAGCCGCTGATAACACTGGCCTGCCAGTTTCTTATAAAATATTCAAATGCAATATCAAAAATTTATAACTTACCTCTTGACTGTTGAGAAACACTACTTTTTAAAAGAAAAAATTATTTGGTTATTGAGAATTCAGTTCCTTAAGAAGTTACTTCAAGTAAAACACTATACTTTGTCAACTGCAGTATACAAATATCAACAAAATTATTATTTACCGGTTCAATGTAGTTTTTTTTTTAACTGCGTTTGAAAAAAACACCTTCGTGTTTTAATTGTATTAGGCAAAACATGGTTCGTGGTCAGTTGGCAACAATATTCATTTAAGGGCTTAGCTATCATAATAGCATTTTATGTACAAGTTTTTATTTGAAAAATAGAGATCAAGTTCAAAAACAAGCTTAATCGGTTGGAACCCTCCTATACAAAGTTACTGAAAGAGGAATTACTTAAAACTTCGCAAAAATAAGTCTAATGAGTTTAAATTTGGCACATTAGCTTCAATCTCCAATACGCAATCCAAATCTAAGTTTTACCTACCGGCAGTAAACGTAAAGTCAAACGGACAGATGAATAGAAGGATAGAATTACAGACATACAGACGAAAATAGCTAAATCGACTAAGGAGGTGATACTGGTTCAAGTGCCTATACTTTTTATACTAATCACGCCTCTGAGGTGTCTGTAACTAAAGAATTGAAGGGCTTATTGCAAGAATATGATAAGCCACACAAAAAATATTTTGAAATAATCGACTCTAAAGTTTTGAAAAAATGTATTTTTGTATGAAAAATGGAATTGAACACGGAAACTTTTACAAATAGGTTAAAAAAATTAATAAGAAATAGCAAAAATCTCTTCAGTGTTTGTTGACGATGCATTGAGCAATGTATTCAGCCTAAAAACTTGATTTTTTTAGATCATGTGGCTCATCACGTTATTGCAATAAGCCCTTCAATTATAAAATAAATTGTAAAAACAAACATTTTGAATTTTTGTAATAATGAGATATCTCCATAATTGATCTCCATAATTGAAAGGCTGATATTATCTGAAAATTATCTATCCTTACAACTTATGTCCTAGACTTGTGTCGCCCAACTAATCAGCTCGCGCTGCTAGCGTCACTCAGTGTAAAGCTCCCATATAGCGAGTGGACAGAAATAAAAAGAGTCGCCGTAGAATCAGGAAACTTTTGTAGAAATTAGTTTTAGGCTTAAAGAATTCATCACACAAAATTGCATTCAAATCGTATGAATGCTACTCCCACCTCCCATATAACTGAAATCGGCAATTTGGTTTATTTTCCCGTAAAACCAACCCAGAGCAATAAAATTTGGTACACACAGTTTTCTTGTAAATAAAAATAGTTGGTGTGAAAATGAATCAAATCAAATGACAAACACGCCTACCTCCTATATAAACGAAACCAAAAATAATGCAAGCATTTAATTGGTTATCCGTACGATATGTGTATCAAACTTTTTTGATTAGACAAGCCATATTTTGAATATTTTTCACATAAAAGACGTTCTACAACATTGAAAGAATTCAATACTGTTGAAGTAGCACCACTAAAATAACACCTACTATAGCAGTTGTTAGTTATCAGCACGAACATTGGCAACTGAACCATCAGAGCCCGAACAGAATCAAAAGTCGTTACTACCGGCGATCCTCTCTGGTCGCCAGACACACAGAACCCGTCCAGAATGAAAGCGATTGCGACTGACGATGCAGTGTTGCTTTTACTGTGGGTTTAGACCGCCTGAACGAACGAAAAATTTATCGCGAACAATTTATTGCAATAAATTCTTCGTTCGGAGTACTGTTTAGACCGCACGAACATCAATCGCGAACAAACATTGGCCGCCATCTTGTTCGTTCAGGCGGTGTAAACAGCAATTTGTGCATTTGGCCGAACATCAATAAATGCAGGGTTGATAGCTCCTTATTTTTATATTAGTACTAAAACTTATACTCCGTTTCTCAACAACAAATGGTTTGCCACTCCATAACAATATATTACTCGTATTAGTTATTATAGAAAAGACGTGTGTTTAACTTAAGGGTCCATTTAAGTTTTTCGACGAACAAAAATTAAATGTTTTCACATTTTTCGTGTGTCAATAAATTTCGTAAATTTTAAGTCAATTAAATAAAAATTGTTCCCAAATTGTATGCACTTATTAAGCAAATACAATTTATACTTTCAGTCGTTCGATTTTTATTTTAGAGAAATCTTTTTTATGTTATAACTTTAAAGAATTGCTTTTAGTCACAAATCGAAATTTCAACTACCATTTTGGTTAATATCCACATTTTTCTAAAATCTTCGATTAAAAACTCAAAAAGTTTCAGCAGAACCTAAAATATTTTTTATTTTATTTGAGCGAGCTCATACACTCAAAATTTTCATTAAAAGTTATATAGTTATTTAAAAAAAAAATTACCTCAAATAAACAGTCGCCTCAAATAAATAAAATATAGGGTTTTCCGCTTAAAAACTTAATTTGGCCCTCTACACAACACAATCATATTGCAGCGAAAGTTAACAGAACACTTTAAAAAACATAAAACTAAATTACTACATATTTTAGTACTTTTTATAAATTATTCTCTAAAGCTACTCCTCTTTGCTACTTTTCTGTTTTTAAACACAGCGCAACACCGGATTCGCTCAAAAAGATCGAAGCTTGTTCGATCAGAGCGAACGAAGGAATCTTCGTTCGTTCGCCCTAATTTACTGTTTACACCGGGCAAACATTGTTCGCGATAAATTTATAGCGAACACTGTTCGTTCGGGCAAAGTGTTTAAACCGAGCGAACGAACGAGGTTTCTTTCGTTCGTTCAGGCGGTCTAAACGCACAGTTATATAGCATAGTTTTGTTAGCAGCCATGTTTTCGTTGTTCTGTAGTGAAACAGAAACAAAAAAGAAACGTGAGAACATAGCAAAAACTATGAAATTGTCTTTGAACATACCCAATTGTTGGCAAAATATGGCACCACTAATTGTACTCAGAGAGGAAATCACCGGTCGTTAGAGAAAAAATAGAATAGATTCTATTATATTTTACTCCAGCGATAAGTCGCTACGACTCTTGCTCAGCGATTTAATTTTGGACGGCTTCGTTAACTTGCATGTGTTCTGTTGTGTGTTCGGCATCAGAGCCTGAACAGAATCAAAAATCGTTGCGATCGACGATTCGTTGTTGTTGCAAAATACATGCAAAATGTAGAAAAAACCGCAGCACGTTTTCCGCACCGATAAATCGCAGACTTAGAATCTATTCTATTTCTTCTCTTGCGACCGACGATTCTCTCTCTGAGTGCCATTAGTGCTGCCATATTTTTGCTAAGAATTGGCTGTGTTTAATGAAATTTGCTTGGTTTTTTGTTATCTTCTGACGTTTCTTGTTTGCTTGTGTGTTATTTACACCATTCAAAATACCGTTTGAAATTATTTTGTGCAAAATGGATTTTAATGAGAAATTAATTGAAGAAGTGAAAAAACTTGACTATATATATGATTTAAAATCACCGCATTATAAAAATGCTTTAAAAAAAGAGGAAGCTTGAAGCGTTATTGCGGGCAGATTGATTCCAATGGTAATTTATATAGTTTTTTGGAAGCTATGAATAACAACAATCTTTTTTAGGAGACACTTGCAAGAAACGCTGGAGGAATATGCGAGATGTTTATAAAAAAAAGAAACAAAGAGAGGAAGTACGCTCAGGCAGTGCTGCACCTGAATTCAAGAAACCATATAAATATTATAGTTTGCTTTCGTTTTTAGATGGGTTTCAAAGCAGTAGAACATAAGTTTGATGTTATATCGTTCTCCGAAGGGGATGATTACATTTAGTAAAAAATGTTTACACCAATTACTTTAACTTTTTTATAATTTTTCTTATAGAACTGTTGGAAATATAGCCGACGATGAAATTATCATGTTGGAAAACGATGTTCCTACTACACAAGTGGATGATGAATTGCCAAGTTGCTCCCATCATTGTGTAGAATCTCCGGAAATTCTAGATGATTCTATGTGCTCAGGTACATCTGAAAATCCTCGTAAGAAGAAGCGTGTGGATTTCAAGGAACAATTCAGTAATTTTTTTGAGCAAGCGTCGGCAAGCATTAACAAAATATGTTCTACTTACGAGGAAACACAAAAAAAAGAAGAAGACAACAGTACAAAACTTTTATTTAATGCCTTGGAAAGTAGAATAAAAAGTTCAAACTTGTCTCCTGGGCAGCTTATGGACTTAGAAATAAATATAGCTGCTTTTGTTTACCAAAAACTCGCCGAAATGAAAAAATAATAATGTTTTGTTGTAACTTGTTTTTTATTTTATGTTTTTTATTTCTAATTGTAATTGTATGTTTTTATAAACTTGTGTTTTCTATTATATAAATTTTTATCTGTAAATACATGCAACATTGTTATATAAACAATTTTTAAAATAATAATCACTGGCTCCGATTCTGGCAACATTTTGGTTTTTCACTTTATAATAATTTGTTGTGAAGTTTTTGTTTACAGTTAAAACTGGCGCAAAAAGTAATAATAATAAGTGTTATCAAATTTATAAAATAAGAAACCTGTTTTTTGAATAACCGGAGCAATTTTAGTGTTATTTCAGAATAATACATTAAAATATAGTTAAAACAACAATGAAATGTAATTCTGTTTCTTTTTTTTCCAATGATCTTTTTATTAATACGCAAACAAAACATTTTTAGCTACTAATTTACGTGTGCTAACGTCAACATACTGTCATAAAACTTTAAACCTTTTATCAATCGAAATATGTTTTCGACTATATTTGCAGAAAATATTTTTTCCACTGAAAAACTTCTTCCACCTCATATAATGACAATCAACAACAAAAAACATAGCGACATATTTCTGTTGAACATCTTTCAGCAAACACGAAAAAGAATAGTATGCAAAAGTTACACAAAGCAGTGTGGCATTATTGTTGTTGTTGCTTCTTCTTCATAGTTTTTATTACTTTTTTTTTCTACTCGAACACATTGACAGACTGAATTATATAGACTTGCAGCCGTCATTGAATCATTTTCAACGCATTTTCACGTTATCTTTTAATGAACATACAAAAAATTGCAATTATAGTACCGCTAAGTGTAAACCCAAGCTAATTGCTAACAAAAATCAAACCTGAATCGTTTATCGCAATCGCATCATTCTGGACACATTCTCTGCGTTCGACGACTAGAGAGGATCGTCGATCGCAACGATTTTTGATTCTGTTCAGGCTCTCACAAGTCGTTACGACTTTTGGTTCTGTTCGGGCTCTCAATCATGGTTAAATCCATTTTAAATGTTACATCTTATTTAAAGCCAAGAATGTCTATAGAAAATTATTTCTATACATCAAATTTTTTAACTGCGACCATATATGATTTTAAATTTTTTCTCAATACATGCACTGTATCCTGAAAATTCAAAACGCCAAAACACGTGTTATTTATCTTGTCTATTTTACAAGAATAAATTTATCGCAGTCTGTAATTTTTTGTTATGCTGTTGGACTGTGTAATAAAACACGACAAAAACAAAGGGGTTGGATTAAAATTCCAAAAATGTACGTGCTTGCGGCAGCAAAGTCAATTTTATCCTTCGGCGATTATGGTGCGCCATTTTCTTTTAAGCCATTCATGCAACTGCCTCTGCTATCCTTCCGTCCCACCACCCTGCAGACTGCTGTTTACCATTTCGGTTACTTATATTTTCTTAACGCTTTTTTTTACTGCAGCACAGCGTGCTTTAAGCAGCAGAACTGAAGTTCGGTCAGATGTTTCGAACTTATTCACATGTGCGGCCCTGTTACGCTTTCTATCCGTACGATACAAGCAGCAGTTACTCTGAGTTCCTGCTTAACTTGATTTAAGTTAGGTTAAGTTGATTAGGTCGCTGCTAAGTCAAGCATTTTCAGAGTGAATTCGAAAAGTTTTGCTCTTGGCATTAATGTGCAGTGGATGATGAAATTGATTTTGTGTCCGACCTAGAGATGAACCAACTCCGGAAGCTCTTCTGTATGTTGTTAAGATGTTAGGCGGTTGGGTTAATGTAATGAACTTTTGGTCAATGTTTTGCATTTTCAAGCATAGCAGGTAGTACTCGTATGAATATAATTAGCTAGAGTATATTTTCTGTTTTGTCATATGTTTAATGTGACATAAACACTACTCTGGGGTTAGACACCACCTAGCATTTTAACTCGATGCCACTAGTTAAGTTTTTATTATGGAACGATAATTTCTATCCTATTTCACTGTGTTTAAAATCGAAGGGCGTTGCTTTTACTGAACCCATTGTAACTTGTGAACTAAACAGATTATCATGGGATTTTGACACGCATTGTTGGAAGGTTTATAGTTTCCGAAAATCATATGGATTTGTCAATAGTGGCACCATCTATACTATATCATTCTACAAACATACTTAATAATGTTGTACAAAATATTAGGATTACGCTTGCCACAACTGTTTGTTAGGGTTAATAAAATATTTACTGTATTACTTCTTAACCCTTAATAAAATATTTACTGTCTTAACCCTTATGAGAGCAAAGAGGTACCCAGGTACCTTTTGCCTTTTAAAACAAAGAATTTTTCATTAATGACCAAGATAAAGTACTAAAATTTCCTGAGAGCTCCTTATTTTCTATTAACTTCACCTTTTTTACCTTTTTTACCTTTTTTAACTGCAAAAGCAACAAACTGTGGGGGTGCCAATAATATTTTTATACCTTTATTGGTGTGACTAGGTACCTGTTTTTGTTTTGTATGAAACTTCTTAGAAACTATTTTTTGTTTTTTAAAAAAATTCAAATATTTGTTTGTTTGAAAATAAAAAAATTGTTTTATTGTATTACAATAAAAAATTATGTTGATTTTATATGATTTAAATACAAATTCTAAATGTTTGATAGTTTAAATCATACTTGATTTTAAATACAAATTCAAGTTGTTTGATAGTTTAAAATCGGTTATTGAGCTTTAGGTCAAGGTAAGAACAAGAAACAACAACAACGTTTTCAATATGAAAAGGAAAACATCACTAGCTGATTTTATTGCAATTTCGGCCCTGCTTCAGGCTTCATCAGAAATCTTTGTGATACGCCATGCAAGCGCGCATTAGCATACTGCACCACAAAGGCGATGAGATTTTAAGTGTCCATTTCTCAGTTTTTCTCTCATTTCATATTTTCATGTTTGTTGTTGTATTTTTGCTTTACTTTACTTTACATTAGTGGAAGACTTCCAACAAACTGTTGGGCTTCATAATAATAACATAAGCATCAAGACTAAAGTAAAGCAAAAATGCAACAACAAGCATGAAAATATGAAATGGGAGAAAAACTGAGAAATTGACACTTAAAATCTCATCGCCTCTGTGGTGTATAAATAAGAATTTGTATTTAAAATCAAGTATGATTTAAACTATCAAACATTTAGAATTTGTATTTAAATCAAATTAAATCAACATAAAAATAACAAGGTCATTTCGAAAAACTTTAAAAAATAAAAAAATTAATAATATAAATTATGTGCTTACTAGGATAAACTAACTTCTCTTCTGAACTTTTTACCAAATGTCTCAAATAACAGCAGCTTTTTCTGTGGCTAGACGAATGGGCTAAGTAGAATTGTTGTCAAACCGTATGGAGCGTAGCAAACGCTTGAATCTATCCTGAGACAATTTAGCATGAATAAAAGGCAAATAATATTGGTTTTCACAATTCAGTCAGATGCTCCCTATAAGATTTATTTACACCACAAAAAATGAGTATACCAAAAATATGCTTCTAATTTAAAGTCAGTGAATGGCGTATGTAGTAAATATATGTTTTATCATTTGGTCGTTTTTTAGCATCTGGATAATTTCCTTTTACTGCTGTAGTTTTCAGTAACTTTTCCTTCTATTATTTTTGTTTCTCGCAAAATTATATTGCACATTTCAGATAATTAAATCCTTTCGAAAATTTGTTTAGCTGTATATAGTTTGGTGTGGTTTGCTGCACAGCCTCGATAACACATAATATTTCGACCAATCGTTTTTGTTTGTGTAATTGGATCAAGTATCCACTGTGTTCCATCTTTTGAAAGAGTAAATGTTCTTGACTTTACTGCAACACTATCATCCGATTCATATGGATCCTCCTTTTTTTCGATTGCACCATCTTGTTCAATATCCAATACTTCAGAAGCAGTCTGGTCTATTAGTGGAATATAATCTACTTCGGTATCATAAGCCGCTATTTCTTATTCGACACTTTTTAAAACGTTAAAATCTTGCTCTTGCTGAAGTATTCATATTGTTCATATTCTTCAACTTTTTGGTTGTTATATTTTAATTCTCACTTCACAAAATATTTATATGTCAACAGTTTTAGAAATTGATTTCAAGTGAATCTACATGCATTTTTACGATTATGTACCGTACTAGAGCAGCAATAGCCTGCAAAAATATTCTGATGCATGGACAATAACGACAACATCGACAAAAGCGAGAAAATACGCAGAAGTTGTGTAATTATGTCTGCAAATAGCAACACTAAGGCTTAGGCTGCCCGCACAGTAAACGCCGAAGCAGACAGACGCAGGAAAACTATGTGAACAAGAGAGAAAAAAGTTATTTCTATCTCGTTTCGTCACAGGGCACTGCTTGCGCCTGCCTGCCTGCTTCGGCGTTTACTCTGCAGACAGGCAGGCGCAAGCAGTGCCCTGTGACGAAACGAGATAAAAATAACTTTTTTCTCTCTTGTTCACATAGTTTTCCTGCGTCTGTCTGCTTCGGCGTTTACTGTGCGGGCAGCCTAAGGGCGCGTTTATAGTGGCGAATTGTTGCTTTGCCGATCCTAGCTGAAACTCAAAATCGCATGGGAGCAATACAGAACGCAATTCAAGCATCTCTTTTGCGCCAATGAATTTTTGAGTTTCAGCTCGGCTCGGCTCGGCTCAGTCGTAAGTCAGCACTTTAAACGCGTCTAAGATAATTATTGCCAAAAAATATAAAAAATATTTTTGCATATATATTTTTGAAATGTTTTAAGAATAAAACTCACGAAACATCGATCTAGCTGAATATTGCAGCATTTACACGGTATTTTTCTATATAAATTATGAGAAGGTATCCGGGTTCCTCGTCACTCTAATGAAGGTGTTTTTTTATCACTCACATAAGGGTTAAACAGGTTTTCTTTTAACAGGTTTAAGGTTTTCTTTAATCCTTGACAAAACAATGGGAGCGAAACAAATTTTTAGTTTTTGTAGATTCCTAGTGTATAAATGGCATACTTCCAAAAATGTTCGTTCAATCTGTAGTTTAATTATTTTTTTTAAACGCATTCTCTAAAGTAAACTTCAGTTCTCACCGCGAAATCTCTTTTATATATCGACTGAAAACGGGTACCTCGCAATGGTAATTTGAGTTTTGGATAAAGAGAAAAGCTGGCCAAAGCCTTATCAGGTGAAAACGTTGATTATTCGATGGTATTTGTTAAGTTTTAGGCCAAACATTTTTTTATAATGATGGCCTCGTTAATTGGTTTGCTATCGTTGTACAAAATCTATGAGTTTTCTTTCTACAAATCTGGCCTTATCATGAATTTGCTGTCTCAAAAGCCGCATAATGCTCAGATACTATTTATAAATTTAACCCTTTTAACTCTTTATAGCGGGTGCCCTTTATAGCGACACTAGTAAGAATTTTAAAATTTTAAGAAAAAAAGTATAGCAGTGAGGGGACTGCCGACCGAAACGAAAACATATATGTAAAATATTAGTATTCCCTGGAAGACTTTGTTCTGCCACGGACCGCCTTACTGCTATATAAGAATTTTCGTGCTAATCGGAAAAAAGTTTATATTTTCATCCCCTCAACCTTTGATTATTTCTTTCAAAATATTTTTCCTTCAGATAGCATTTCTATTTTATAATTACACCAAACAATATTATTATATCTAAATTGAATATTGTTGATATAAAAATAATATACAGGGAGCACTATTGAATGGAAAATAATCCTCAAAAAGGATATATAACTTATTCTTTCAATGTATATGCAGAGCTGTAGCTAAAATAAAAACAATTAACTTTTTTTAAACATGATATATGTTTGATGGGTCTTGAAGTCTCTTTTAATGCGTGCATTTGAGATCTTGCTACAAGGAAAACAGAAAACATAGCAAGCAAAGTGCAGTTTATTTTCTGCCCCCGATTCGGTTCATCCGTACAACCGGTTCATCATTAATGCATATTATTTTCATCTTAAAAAACAAAGTTAAACATAGACAAAAAATATAAATTAAACTTATTGAAATAACTAATATACACTTCAAAAACATAATAATATGCACATACATAAAATTTGTGAAATACATTTAATTTATATTATTTTCACTGTTTGCGTCATAAATCATTGCATTATATTTTTAAAAAAGATACTAAAGTCTTATGGTAGCTGAAATAAGAAACAAAAAATTTTGGACGATGCAGTCCCACTCATGATAAAATTATTATTCGGTAGCCTTGACAACTACTTTTTTTCTCACGAGCTGCGACCATCGAATTTCAAACAAAAGAAAACAATATAAAGTGCGTGTCATTGGTAGCTACACACATTGGCAGCTTTCAGCGGAGTCAATAGTTGGCAACTGTTTTTGTTTTTAAATTTGAGTGAGAAACCTTTGCAGTTAAATGATCCATTCACAGCAGGTGACTCCTCTGAATGCGGCCAATGTGTGTGACACACGTTCTCTATTTTGTTTTCTTTTGCTTGAAATTCGATGATCGAAAGACGAAATGTCACTCCTACCTATTATTTATTATACCATGGTCCCAGTCAGAGAATGTGCTGGTGACATTTATAAAAATACAAATGTTTTTATGATGGTCATGAAACTCAAATACACGCTCTTGGATATTGGCTACCAGGCGCTCAGCAATTGCAGCAAGCATGGCAAAATTAAAAAAGGTAGTGTTAGGGCGGAGAGCCGGTGACCGAAACTGTCAAAAAGAAAGTTGACATTTCATACAAAATCTGCAACCAATGAGAATGCATTATGAAAGCAAGAATTTCCAAAAATACCAAAATGGATGAGTTTGACAGATATGGTCACTTAGAAAGAGAACACATTCAGCCCTAACACTACCATATCTAGTTCTACTATTACAGCAAGCAACCACCAATAAGTTTATCGGCTGACAAATAGTTCCTTCATAAAGAAATCATGAAGAATATTTACTGTTTTTCTGTCAATCTATATGTAGATCTGTAGCTGAACTAAAATACATTTACAACAACAATTACCAAGCAAATCTACTGCAACGATCAACAGAGAAGAACAGTATCATATCGGTTGCGCAACGTTAGAGGGGATGAACCAAATTGGCGGCGGAAAATAAAAAGCACTTTGCTTGCTATGTTTTTTGTTTGCCTGGTAGCAAGATCCCAAGTGGAGGCATTAAAAGAGACTTCACGGCCAGTCAAACAAAAAGCAACTATCAAAGCTTTTATATTTATTTTATTTTAGCCTACAGCATATACATATATACATTGTATATATACATACACCTACAGCTACACATATACATTGAAAAAAACAGTAACATTCAATAGCTGCATTCCCATGGTTCTTGATCTAGAGCGCGGCTCTATTTTATTCACAAAACAAAAAAAAATTAAAACCAGCTCGATTTCTAGCTCTATTTCTGATCTTAAAATGCTGCCAAGTTCCAAGCTTTTTTTATCAAAATGAACATAGTTGCAAATCTAAATAACTATTCATTTTCCTATTTTGACGTTTCACCGCTCAATGGGCGTTTTGGCATTGTTGTTTTCTTTTGTTATTGTTCTTAAAACAGCTGTTTCAAGACTGTGATGACAAATTGATATAAAGTTGAACTAACGTTATTTTACTGAGATTTGATCTAATCTAGTGCCACGGGAATGCAGCTAATGTTTCGCTTAGGAGCAAAGGGAGAGGAATGAACGATGTGTCAGCAGAAGAATTTATTGATGGTTGCTTGCTTATATTTTCTAAGTTTCCTATCTTGTTATCTCTGCTGTCTGTATTGATGACGAGAGTTACTCGTAAAAACACAATGACGCAAACCAAAGGTTTACTCTCTACCAAAATCGTTCAACGCGCCTTAAGAAGTTTTCACTTCAAAAAATCGAAAAAGCAATCGCTAAGTGATAAAAAATAATAATAGCACGATTATATGACATGTAGAAAAATTAAATTAAATAATTTATTTATTTCTTTATTGGACGATATTTACGTAAAAAATAAAGATAATTCATAAAAAAAAAAATTGAAAATTCGAAAAAATAGAAAAAATTGTGATCTCATCTTCAACTATGGCTTAAAAGTCACGTAATATAGGATAGAATTTTTGGAAAATGTATTAAAAAAATCGAAAGTTTCGGACTTTTTGAAAATGTCGGTTTTAATATTTAAACGTGCATGTAATTTTTATTATTTTTTTTTTATTTTTTTTCTGAAACTACATTTAAAGACGAAAAAATAATACCCTACTTTTTTTATATCGATTTTTGTAACGAGCCTATAATTAATTGAATATTGTACCTTAAAAATTTCTTATAAATTTAAAAAACCGATTACATAATAACGATTTGGAATAAAAGTCTGAAAATTAGTGCGTTATGCTTGGTTTTCACTATGTCATTTTCAGTGGTCAGTTGTTGTCAATCAAATTGAAAATGACAACATGTTGATATTTTTTCTACATTTGGCAATCTTAATTAAAAATAAAATTAAAAATAAATAAATTATTAAATGGTTTTATTAAGGTGATATTTCAGGTGATAAAATTTTGTGTCGTCATAAAAATGACATAGTGAAAACCTAGCATAAGTTGCATTCAATACTTACAAACACATATCAAAATGAGCGAAATCGAAGAAATTAGGGTCAAAATCTCAGTGATTTGGCATGGAATGCCTCGTATGCAATATGCATTGGCATATTTTAATCTTTATCAAAGGTTTCTGCAATACCCTTTTAATAACCCTTTAAATGTGCGTTTAACACAAAAAATATAAAAAATTTTTATATATATATTACATTTTTTTAACTTTTTTTTTGTTAATTTTCGAAACAAAATTTTGTTTCGCAAGTTTTTGCATTAAATAAAGTTATTAAAGTAAAAAAAAAGTTTAAGTCTACTTTTTCTGAATCAAAATTTACATATTTTTTAACACCGCTTTTATAGCCAGTGTGGGATATTTCGGTTAACTTTTTCGAGATTCTTCTGTACTTTGTGTCTGTTAAACGGGATTTACTGATCACCTTCAGCAAGTTTTCTGCAAAAATTGAAATTATTTTAATCAAGTCAAAGAGCGTGCGGCAAGTTTTTGTTACTCTCTCATTGAGTGTGAAGAGAGATAAAGGTAAAAAACTTAATATAAACTTGCTCAAGGTGGTCAGTGAATCTGCCTTTAAGAAGCGTCCAGACAGTTGGCAGGAAAGAAGATAAAAATATGGAGTTTATGAACTTATAAATAAGACTTTTGCTAAAACAACTATGCCAAAACATTATGAGATTCCAAGTTATTCTTTTAAATGTAGGCGAATAATACCTACTTAAAGGCAGGTTCTCATATCGATGTCCAAATATACGGTGATGTTCTTAATTTGTTTTTTTTTTTTTTTTTTGAAGAAAGTAAATGAACACCTTGCATTTTTTGACAGTTATTTATTGATTCCTCAAGCGTAGGAAAATATTTCTTGTTGCATATGTGTAATGTGAAGTATCAATATGCTGTCAAAAGTCACGTTGAAAAAAGGTACCCAAATGGTCTTCAACCCACAGCACGTTCATGTCATCTGATGTAGAAAAAAATTTTATAAATTATACCCAACCAGTAAAGAATGCACAAAAGTAGGCTTTGCAGTGTAAACACATGAAAATTTGAATTATTTTTCGTACTTTGAGATACAAATAGAATAGTATCTAAACAAAAAATTGGCCTAAAAATATGTCATATTAATGCGCAAAGTCTTATGAAAAAACTTGATGAATTTAGATATATTTTGAGGGATCTGATGTAGATGTGATTTGTGTTTCAGAAACGTGGTTTTGTGAAAGTATGCACGATAATCTTTTTAAAATAAATGGCTATAGACTATTTCGAGCTGACAGACAAGGTCACGCTGGTGGTGCGGCTATCTTTGTACGTAGTTGCATTGCTTGTAAAATACACTGTAAATCTTCTTATGATAGTGCTGTTGAATATTTATTTCTTTGTCTTACTGATGCTCAGAGTAAAATACTTGTTCGAAGTGTCTATAGACCAAACCGATATGTCGATATAAGTCCCTTGATAAGTCTCATCGAGGATATTTCACTTTCATATAGCAACACAGTAATAGCTGGGGACTTCAATTCTAACGTACTCATTGATGATCACTTCAGTATGCAAACATTAGGACTTTTCTCGGCCAATTCAGTGACTCCTACTCATTTTACAAAAACTTATAATACTTCACTAGACCTTTATTTCGTAGATGACAAGTCTAATGCCTTCTTTATGACCAACTTTCTACACCTTTTTTTTTTCTAAACATGACCTTATTTTTCTTATATACTATTTCCAACTGACTGACTCCCTTAAATATTTTAGCTTTAGAGATTTTAAAAACATTGACTACTTGCGTCTGGAGGGTGAAGTTAGAAACATTTCCTGGGACCATATTTATAGAATGACTTCAGCCGACGAACAAGTGACTTTTTTTACAACATCAACAGTCTTTTCGAAGAAAACGTTCCTCTTAAAACAAAAAAGCTACAACCGCAACAACAACCGTGGTTTAGTAACTTAATAAAAAATAAAATTATTGAACGCGATACTGCTTACAATCGATGGAAGCGATACAAAACACCTGACCTACGGATGAACTATAAACAACTACGAAATAGCTTAGTTCTGATAATTAGAGAAGCCAAAACCAAATATTATGAAGGCAAATTTAATGCTGCTATTGGAAGCAAAAATACTTGGAAAGAAATAATAAATATAGGAATTGGTTATAGAAATACTGCTTTTACTCATGAAGTTAATGCTGATGAGCTAAATAGGAAGTTTATAAATATTCCCACGCCAGTAGTAACTACAAATATATACGAAAACGTTTCAACTACATTCCACAGTGACATAATGTTCAGTTTTTCCCGTGTTGAGCAGGCTGATGTTCTTGAAAGCTTTCTGGCCATTAAATCTAATGCAATTGGAGTAGATAAAATGCACCCACTTTTTATTAAGGCTTTACCGCCCATTATTCTTCCATATATAACACATATTTTTAATTCCACATTGACAACTTCAATATTTCCTAAAAACTAGAAAGAATCATGTATTATTCCAATTCTCAAATCTGAACTCTTGAACTTATCATGCATAGGCAAATTACTAATTTCGTCACTGATAACTCATTACTAACTGAAAGGCAATCGGGATTCAGATCAAAGCGTAGCTGCATAACTGCATTTATTGATGTAACTGAGGAGCTGCGCGTTGCAGTAGATAATAATAAAATAAACTTTTTAGTACTTTTAGACCAATCCAAAGCTTTTGATACTGTAGACCACGAAATTTTAAAAGCGAAGCTATTAAATATGTTTAATTTTTCCTCTACAGCAACCAGTCTGACATTGGTCCAATAGAACTCAAATAGTTTGCGTGAATAATACCTCTTCTCAACCTCTGCCTATTTACAGAGGCGTTCCCCAGGGCTCTGTCCTGGGTCCGCTACTGTTTTCTTTATATATAAATGATCTTCCTTCAATATTAAAATGTAGTAATGTTCATATGTACGCCGATGATGTCCAATTATATGTTAGCTGTAATCGTAAGTCAATTGTTTCTTGTATATCCCACCTAAACAGCGACCTTGATCTTATTGCAATCTGGGCCGCAATGAACAGTCTGTGCATTAATCCTGATAAATCTAAATGTTTAGTTATAGCCAAAAAGATCTTTGACGTATCCACACTTCCGCGGTTATTTTTGAATAACAGCAGAATTGAGTATGTTAGCACTGCCAAAACTTAGGCATAACGTTCAACAGAACCTTAAGGCTAGTACTCTGTTCGTTTGCGTGAAATTTCGCTGGCAGCATCTATTTATTTGTTGCATGAAATTTCTGACTTAAAATTTGTTGCGAGAAATTCCTATGGCAACGTTTCTCAGAGAGATTCAGAGAATATGTTGGGAGATTTCACATAATCTCTCTCTTTTCACTTCAAAATAAATAGGCAGTACAACTAAATTATCATGAAAAAATGTTGCTCAAAAACATGTAGCGATAATTTCACGCAGCGGAACAGAGTACTGCTCTGACGAACATGTTGTGAAAATTTCCACGCTTGTTTCGCAGCTGTCACTTTTTGTATAGAGATTTGAGTGGAATTTCACATGAAACTAAACAGAGTACTATGCTTTAACATGGAACGATCATATCCATAGCACAATTGGAAAAGTCTATGGAATGCTTAGAAGTTTATGGACGACACAGTACTTTACCCCCTTAAAGATTAGAATCTTACTAGTAAAAACATATATTGTATTATTCCAAAACTTCTTTATGGTTGTGAATTATTTTCCAATTGTGACTGCATAAGTAAACAAAAACTTAAGGTGCTTTTTAATAATACTGCCAGGTATGTTTTTGGACTAAAACGTTCAGATCATATCTCACAATTCTCTAAAAAGCGCTATAACATGTCCTTTGAAAATTAACAAAAATTATCGTACACTGCTATTTTTACATAAGATTGTTAACATGAAAGAGCCAGTTTATCTTCCTAATAAATTAACTTTTACTCGATCAATCCGTTCAAACAAAATAATTCCATTAAGACATTTCTGCCTCACCTCAGAAAGACAGTTTTTCATTTTCTCTATACGTCTTTGGAACGATATTCCTGCTATAATTCGATCACTGAGCAGCACTGTGCAGTTTAAAAAACAACTTTCTGCCTATTTATCATCTGTGCAATGATTTTATCATAAAATATTTCAGAATTTGCTTCAAGAAATGTTTATTTGTATTTTTGTTTTTTTTTTTTATAATAACTTATGTATATGATAACAGCTTTATTCATTATTACTACATTCATAAAAATTTAATATACATTCCTTAAAGTAAATGTTTTATTCGTTTTATGAATTTATTAAATGTATCATATTTTTATTTTTTATTCATTAATTGTGATTATATAAAATTAATTTTAAATAATTATTATATAATTTTTTAGTTTTAACTTATTTTTATTTATTTTATTTATTTTATTTATTTGATTCTAGCGCTAACAAGAGTTCACTTATAACTAGCGCTAACATTATCTAGAGTGGCAAACAGTTTGCATATTATTATTTATTATAAAGTTTATAAAGAAATATAATAGATAAAGAAAAATATTAGATAAACAAAATTTAAACAATATTTTAGCTGTGTATTTTGAAGAACATAATTTTATCATTAAAAATTAATTCATTTGTGCATCATTGAACAATATTGGAAAGATAAATTGTAAAACTAAATGGATGAAAAATGATTTATTAGTTTGTTTTTGAACTGCGTTGCGTTGGAAGTAGTTTGGATGTTATGAGGCAGTGAATTCCAAAGACGAGGTGTGTAAACAAAAAATTGTCGTTTGGACGAAAGATACTTATGTTTAGGCAAAATAAGATTTTTTCCGCGGTTAGATTGCATGAATTTTAGTTTTTCAAAGAGATATTTAGGCTCAGAAGTATATATAATTTTATGTAACATGGTAAGAGCTCTTAAGTTAAGAAGGTTATCGAAAGTCATTCCAAAAATTTGTTTTGCAAACTGAGAGATATGATCGAATCGCTTAAGACCAAAAACGTAACGTGCAATATTATTGTAAACAACATTTAGTTTATGCCTGCTCATAGCGTCACAGTTTGCAAAGATTTCACAGCCATATAAAAGTGTCGGGACAAGATATGTTTTGGCTAAAAGCATTCTAATTTCCCAGGGAGTATAATATTGGGTCGTCCAGAGCGTACGTAGCATTCCATAAGTTTTACCAATTGAGATGTTGATGTGATTAGCCCAGGTCAATGAACTATTAAAGAGAATGCCAAGATTTTTTGCCGTGGGCACAATTTCGATGTTAGAGCTGTTAAGACATATGTACGGGCTATTTATCCTGTTGCTGGATGCTCTGCTTACATTCAAGCATTTCGATTTGGTGGGGTTAAGGCATAAACCATTGACCATCGCCCAATTATTTACGTGCTCGAGATCTTCATTAAGCTTATCAGTGCATGATTTTATATCATTATCATTAGACAAGCAACTAATGAACAGTTGAACGTCGTCTGCATACATTTGTATATGACAGTGTTGGAGCACATTAGGTAAGTCGTTAATATATATTGAAAGTCGTTAATATATACAAGGGTCCTAGTATTGAGCCTTGCGGCACTCCTCTACTGACAGGTAAAAAATGTGAGTAAGTGGAGCCAATATTCACGGCTTGTGACCTATTTGAAAGATATGTTTCGAGAAGAGTTATTGAGGTTCCTGAAAAATTAAACTTGCGTGACAATTTTGTGCAGAGTATTCCATGATCAACTGTGTCGAAGGCTTTTGAGTGATCCAAAAGAACCAGAAACGTGAGTATATTTTGATCAAGGCTAACTCGAATTTGTTCTGTTACGTCTAACAATGCTGTTACACAGCCCCTATTTGGTCTGAAACCTGATTGTTTTTCAGTGAGTAGCCGATGTTCCTGAAGATAATTATTTACTTGTTTATGCATTAAAAACTCAAAAACTTTAGACATATACGGCAAAATGGCAATGGGACGAAATTCATTATCAGACTTAGGTATCGGTATGATTTTTGCTTTTTTCCACTCAGCGGGATAAGTAGAGGTTGTGAAAATTGTGTTGAAGAAGTGTGTTAGGTAAGACAACAATTTTGGGAGTAAGGCTTTAACAAACATTGGGTGCATATTATCAAGACCAATAGCATTTGATTTGATTGCAAGAAAACTTTGCAGCACATCAGCTTGCGATACACAAGCGAAACAGAATTCAGCAAAACTATGAAGAGGGCTATTGATAATAGTGTAGTGGTTATTAATTGGAGTGGGAAAAGGAATGTCTATAAATTTTGTATTTAACGCATTGCAGTCAACAGTTATGGGTGTTCTTATGACATTTTTGTTGAGACCAGTCTCACGGATCGTGTTCCATTTATCTTTGCTTCCTAAAGCGGATTTAAACTTTTCTCCAAAATAGGCTGTCTTTGCTTCCCTGGTTGTCTTAATAACATTTCTTCTAAACTGCTTGAATTGTGCGTGCAGTTCGGGTGTCTTAAACCTTTTCCAACGATTAAATGCGTTGTTTCTTTTATTTATTAATTTTATTATACTGCCTGAAAACCAAGGCGGTTGCCCGTGTTTAATGAATTTCGTTTTTTTTGGGACATGCTTTTCGAAAAGATACGTAATGTTGTCCATCAACAGACGTAATTGTTCGTTTACCGTGGTCATGTAGAAAATGTCAGTCCAGTTTAGGGTATTCAGTTCGGCGTTTAGAGCGAAATAATCAATATTTTTAAAGTCTCGATACTCTATTTTTTGTTCATTTGTATCAAGCTGAAAGTTGTATGTCATGAAAATTAAATCATGCTTCGAGAACACGGGAGCTGAGATTTGGTCATATAGTAATACCTTTTCATGATCACTAACAAAAAACAAATCTAGTAAAGTATTGCTATACTTAGTGTAGTGAGTGGGCACGATAGAATTAACTGAGGTTAAGCCTAAAGCTTGCATATTATCATTTAAATGGCTTTCATTCAATAAATTACTATTAAAATCACCTGAAATTATTATATTTGTGTATGGGAGGCCTAAGGTTTCAATTTTTTGCATAAATGTTTCCGTAGGTAGGTAACGATTTGGTCTATAAACATTTCCAATTAGAATTTTATCTGTGCCATGAATTAATTCAATAAATAAATATTCTATTGCATCATCTGAGCTTGATTTACAAACAAAATTACATGCTATGGCTTCCCTTATATATATCGCTACGCCCCCGCCATGACCAATCCTATCAGCACGAAATGTTTTGTACCCATTAACCCGGGTTATGCTAACGGGCACAATGGACTGAAACCAGGTTTCTGAAATGCATATAACATCTACCGCTGAGCCCTCAAAAATAAATCTAAATTCATCAAACTTGTTGTTTAAACTTTGTGCGTTTATATGGCAAATTTTCAAACCAATTTTTTGTTTGCATAAAATTCGAATGAGCGAAAAATTACTGTCTTTGGATCTACCTCTATTATTATTTAATGTTTTTAACATTTAAAGGGTAAAATATTATTATTATTAGCAACACCTCAGCAACGCAAGCATATACGCTAAAAAAGGAAGTAATAATGAAAAAATTGTCCATCCATTTAGTATAGAAATAAGTTAAATTAAAATAGATATAAATAATTAAACAAGAGATCTTACAACAGTTTTTATGCACACAAACTAATACAAATATTCTACAGATATGACGATTATAAAATATTCTAGAGACATTAATATATATTCTCAAGATACTTAACGTAGCCGAGTAACAGCGCAACTTAAACAAATGTCTTGGGAAAGGTTCAGAGAAGATTTCTTGATTTTCACTCGTCTTACTCCGAATTGGCACTTGTCTCCATATTATTGTTGGTATTTTCATTGCAGCGAAACATATGGTTTGTGGAGTTTAGCTGATTATTAGTGTCTGTAGTGATAGATTCTGCTAGTGTGTTAAGCTTTTGCATTGTATCAATGTAAATTGGGTTATCGCTCGGCCTGAGCTTTACATGAACAATGCCACGGCGAGTAAACGCTGCAGAGAATTTTTGCTGTTTCATTGATATCATTGATAATTTTCTATTCGCACCACTAGTGTAGTTTCATAAGATATTACATCTTGTTAATATTACACTAGGTTGACAAACTAAATAAATAAATAAATAAATAAATAAATAACAAATAGTAAGTTGCATAGACTGCTAAGCAGCTTTCTTCATCGAACTTCGAAAATGTTCGAATTTTTTCGAATAAAAAATAATAAAAAATTTTATTTTATTTTGTATTTTCTTGTTCTTTTTTGTCGCTTACTTTCTCTCACCTGAGAGTTATTTCAGCTGCCTTGCAGTAATTTGCCTTCATTTATTATCATTGCCTTCGTCGGGATTCGATCCCTGGCATCACTGATTTGAAGTCCGCCGCTTTACCCATTGAGCCATGTCGCTGCTTATCGAAACGAAGATTATTGTTTATTCCCAGTGTGCCAAACGGATCCGTTACGAATCCGTAACGAACTCACTTTTTCGTACATTTTGTCCGAAACGGATTGCGTTTCGCTTCCGGAACGGATCCTTTTTCGTATGAAATTCCTCTCTCCGTTACGGACTTCAGTTACGAATCCGTTTCGGACTTCAGATACGAATCCGTTTCGGACTTTAGATACGAATCCGTTTCGGGCTTCAGATACGAATCCGTTTCGGACTTCAGATACGAATCCATTTCGGACTTCACATACGAATCCGTTTAAGACTCTTTTTTTTAAATAATGCGAACTCGCAACGGACTCGTTTTTTAAAAATAGTTCTTATTCAAAAAGGGACAATAATGTTTATGTATGTTCAACATTTTTTTATTTTTTTGCTAATTCAGTTCTTACATTCTACATATTACATTTTAAAGAAGGAAATTTAAAATTATATCAATGTATAATAAAAATAAAAATAACAAAAATAAGTACACAATTGTATTTCGTATCCCTAATCTACTGAAAATAAAATAAGAAATTGTAAAACAAATTTAAGACTGTCTTTTATGTTAACGTTGTGGAAATTTTTTTGAAGGATTCGTAACGGGTTCGTGGAAACATAAGATTCCTCTCAAAAATACGAATTGCTTTTTTCATTTTTTCGGATCCGCCTCGGACTCAGAACGGACTTCAGGAACGAATCCGTAACGGACTTCAGATACGAACGAATCCATTTCGGACTTCATATACGAATGCGTTTCAGACTCTTTTGGCGGATTCGTAACGGGTTCGTAACGGGTCCGTCGAAACATAAGAAAGCGCAGTGCGTACTGACGGACTCGTAACGGGTTCGTAACGGATCCGCATCCGTTTTTGTGCACATTGGGTTTATTACACTAAGCTTGAAGTGCAAAATTAGCAACAACTGAACTGTTAAGCAGCTTAGCAAAATGAGTCCAAATATTCTTTATAATTCCCTTTAAAGCTGCTTAGAGGGGAAAAAATAAGGTCCATGGCACTTCAACGCTGCTTAATGTTTAGCTGTGGAATTTGACGCACTTAAAACTGTTTTATGGTACGTTGTGGTACTTGTCACATCTGAAGCTGCTTTATGGTATCAATTTCAGGAAATAGAATCTATAGTTCCACAAGTACCACAACGTACCATAAAACAGCTTTAAGTGCAACAAGTTCCACAGCTAACCATAAAGCAGCTTTGAAGTTCCATGGACCTTATTTTTCCCCTGTAAGCATCTTTAAAGGGAATTATTAAGAAGATTTGGACTAATTTTGCTGGTTGGGTATTATATTTATTAGAGCTGGGACATATAATGTCAAAATATAGTTAAAAATAACAAAAATGGCGGACATTTGAATTGTAAGTTGCGGTTTTCACATTTTTCGCTCTGTAAAGTTCAATAAAAAAAAACAAAATCCGGCCAATATTATCAAAATTAAGATTTGGGATCCAATAAATTTCATCTACTTTAAAATGAAAAAAAAACTCCAAGTCAATCCATAGAGTAGTTCTTGAGATATCGTCAAAACATATTTTAAAAACATGATTTTTCAATAAACGCGTTTAAAGATTTTTTTTAACGATTGTTTCGAGTGCGTTAATGAAAATATGGGTTCCTTTTCTATGAAATTGCTATCGGCCAAACCACTTTGGGAACATTTGCTACATATCAGAAACTATCGAAAAATAAAAATTAAAAAAATAGAGTTTTCTAGTCGAGCTTCATGAGAACTTGCCCTTAAGAAATTCAATAAAGCAAGTATAGGTGTGAATTAAAATAACTTATTTTATGTTGTTGAATTGAAGCTTTAAAAAGAGGGCTCAGCACCATTTATTTAAGGTTTCTTTTGTTCCACCCTGTTGGTATTTTTTCGTGTATGACTTAAATTTATATGGGAAAACGTATATTTGGCTCAATTCAAAATTCTTAAAGCTTCGTCAATGAATAATTATATCTAGTTAAATAAAATGAGTCCTTTTTTTTAAGGATTTTTTTTTAATGCAAAGCAGACAAACAATGTATGTACGTACAATTGGAAGATATTGAGCTCCAAGGATGAGGGAAGTGGGCATATGCTCACGTTCTCGATAGATAGGGAGTCACTTGAGACTATCAAGTCAAGGGGCTCCACTATCAGCTTCCGCTTTGGAACCATTCCGGTGTTGGGCACAAAATCGCCACCAACCAAACCGGTCAAAGCAGCAACATCCACAGCTGCAGCGCCCACAGCTGTAACGTCAACAGTGGTATCATCCACAGAAGCCACATCTGCGACTCCAAATGAAGGAAAAGACGCAACGCCACCAATACAACCAACTGGTGAAGTTGTTACGGAGAAGTTCGCCTCCGTCTCGGTCATCACCGCAACACCTTCAATCGAAGATCAAGCAGAGGGCATGAACCTCGCCGCTCTCACGATTGATGGTTGTAAAAGCGAACCTCCGACTGAGGTAGTAGCAACACTGCCTGAAGAAGACCGGGGCAGCAGTCCAGTGCTATGACGATCGGCACAGTAACCAGCACGAAATTTGCCCAAGTAAACCTCCACCATGCAAAAGCTGCTTCGGCAGTTATTGCTCGGAGGTTTACCACAGAACAACTGGGCTTCGTGCTGATCCAAGAACCCTGGTGCTACAGGGGAAAAGTAAGTGGCCTCTACTGCAAAGAGGGTCAGGTAACTTGGGACCAGAGAATAATCAATCCCAGAGCATGTATTCTAATGCAGAAAAATATTAATTATATTTGTCTTTCAGAATTTATGACGCGGGACCTTTCAGTTATCGAGACTCACATCGAAACTGATGGCAAGCACCGCGCCATAGTGATCGCATCCGCTTACTTTCCTGGGGACGATGTCAACATTCCCCCAGCGGAGATAAAAAGACTCGTGGAGCATTGCAGGAAAGAGCACCTTCCACTAATCATCGGCTGTGACGCCAACGCGCACCACACAATTTGGGGAAGCACCAACGTCAACACCAGAGGTGAGTACCTTTTAGAATTTCTTTTAAGTAGTAATCTAGACTTCTTCAATGTGGGGGTAACACCTACCTTTGTAACTAGGGCTAGAGAAGAGGTCTTAGATCTCACCATAGGAAGCCCAGATGTGGGGGATATGATTAGGGAATGGAGGGTATCAATGGAACCTTCAATATCTGACCATAGAATAATAGAGTTTAGATTTGGGGCGAAATGTCAAGAGACAGAACCCAAAAGAAACCCAAGAAATACCAGTTGGGACACATACACCAACAACCTGAAAGAAAACCTACAGAACGTAAAAGCTAGGAGTAGAATTAGTAACATCCTAGAACTTGAATGCTATGTAGAGCAAGTAAACAATGCAGTATATAATGCCTACGAATCTAGCTGTCCAACAGGGCACAAGGCAAGAACAAAACATACTCCTTGGTGGAGCGCTGAGCTGACCAGACTCCGGAAGAAGGTGCGATGCAGCTTTAATGCCGCAAAGCGCAACGGAGAATGGCACAACTACACGGCGACTCTGACGGAGTATAATAAAGAAATCAGGAAAGCCAAAAGACAGAGCTTTAGAACCTTCTGTGAAGACATTTCTTCCACGCCAGCAGCAGCCAGGATACACAAAGCAATGGCTAAAGGCAGAGTGGAGACAAAAATGTCACTTCTATTGCCAGACGGAAGCTATACGCTTAGAGAAGAGCAACGAGCCAGTCACCTTCTAGAAACTCATTTCCCGGGCAGTACACCGGTAACTGAGTATGAGACAGCAGACAGGCAGATCACTCCAAATCAAGAAGAATGGAAACTTGCAACGAGCATTTGTACTAAGGCTCGTCTAGATTGGGCACTCAGAACCTTTCAACCATTCAAATCAGCAGGTGTAGACGGCATCTTTCCTGCACTTCTACAAAAAGGTGCAGAAACTATATTGCCTCACCTAGTCAAAATAACTAGAAGCAGCCTTGCGCTGGGCTATATCCCAAGGAAATGGAGAAGGGCGATAGTCACCTTCATACCAAAAGTAGGGAAAATAGACTACACGCTACCAAAGTCGTTTAGACCCATTAGCCTTACCTCATTTGTACTTAAAACAATGGAAAAGGTAATAGATAACTATATAAGAACTGAGATTCTGGAGAAGGCACCAATGCACCCCTGTCAACACGCGTATAGGGCGGGCAGGTCTACAGAATCTGCTCTATACCAGTTGACTAGCAACATCCAGTCAGCTTTCAAAAACAAAGAAACCGTACTCTGTGCCTTTCTAGACATAGAGGGAGCCTTTGATAATACTTCTCACGAGGCTGTGAAGAAGTCTTTACACAAAAAAGGAGTAAATGATACGCTCAGCAGATGGATATGCCAAATGCTTAGCACTAGAACTGCAGAAACAAAAGTGGGCAACACCACTATAAGAATCAAAACAACAAAAGGCTGCCCACAAGGCGGAGTCCTTTCTCCACTGCTGTGGAGTCTTGTTGTGGACGAATTATTAACGATGCTAACCGAGAATGGCATAAAATGTCAGGGTTACGCAGACGACATCGCCTTAATAGCGAGAGGGAAGTTCGAGGATACACTCTGTAACCTGATACAGAGAGGACTGTCAGTAACAAAGGAGTGGTGCAACACAGTGGGATTAAGTATCAACCCAGCGAAAACCACCATAGTACCTTTCACTAACAAAAGAAGCCTGCCAAACCTCCGAACAATGAGAATGGATGGCACTGAAATTCCCTTCAAAGGAGAAGTAAAGTATCTGGGACTTACACTAGATTCAAAGCTTCTCTGGAGAAGACATGCAGAGGTAACTATAAACAAAGCAACGCGAGCACTCATGGTATGTAGGAGCCTGGCGGGGAAAAGCTGGGGTTGTAACCCAACAATTCTCCGCTGGATGTATACCATGATGGTGAGACCCATCCTCACCTATGGTGCAATAGCATGGGCTGAGAGAACCAAGCTAACCACAATGAGGAATATGCTAACAAGGGTGCAGAGACTGGCCTGTGTATGCATCACAGGGGCCATGAGGACATGCCCTACAGCAGCACTAGAAGTAATTCTGGACCTAACACCCTTACACCTTGTCATAGAGGGAGTAGCCAAGCGAACTCTGTTGTGCATTGCAAAAGAGGGGACAGGTTTAGGTAAAACTATCAGCAGTAGAGAGAAGGAGGACATTGCAAAGCACACTCCCTACATCGATCTACCAAGAGACGATATAGTAAAAAGGTATAACTTCGAAAAACACTTCGGAATTAAGCTTAGTACCAAGAAAGAGTGGGACAGCGAGATGATATCGCAAGTCAAGAAACCACACAGTATAGCATGGTATACAGATGGGTCCAAGACATTGGAAGGTATAGGCGCAGGGGTGTACGGGCCAAGAACCAAGCACTTTGAACCTATGGGGACAACACCCAGTATCTTCCAAGCGGAAATCCTAGCAATACAGCTGTGTGCACAATTCAATCTGGACCGTAAATACAAAGGTCAGGATATAGTTGTGATGTCAGACAGCCAAGCAGCAATCAAAGCATTAGTTTCCTGTGAGATATCATCGAGAATAACATGGGAATGCCTAACAAAACTCAACGAACTAGGCAAGAATAACACTGTTACTATACTTTGGGTCCCAGGACACAAAGGAATACAGGGTAACGAAGAAGCCGATGGACTAGCACGACAGGGTGCAGCCACAAAATTTATAGGGCCAGAACCATTCTGCGGATTGGGCACACATTCTATAAAAGAAGAACTAAGAAGGGAGGAGAGGCATAAACGATCAAACCTTTGGAAAAGCCTCCCAAAGCTAAGACAATCCAAATTGCTCCTCAGAGATTTTAACACTCGGAGAGCAAAATTGTGCATAAGCTTAGGCAAACCGAATCTTAGGATTCTAACGGGGTTCCTTACAGGACACTGTAAACTCAAATACCACCTGATGAAATTGGGCATAGAGACCGATAGTAACTGCCGTTTCTGTGAAGAAGCAGAGGAGACTCCAATACACCTACTTACAAACTGCGACGCCGTGGCTCGCAGACGTAAACTAGCACTGGGGAATTATGAGCTGAGTCTAGAGCAGGTTTCATCCCTTGAACCTAAGAATATTCTCAAATTCATTAGAGAAATAGGGCTGGATGAAATTCTGTAATCCGCAAACCCAGCGGAGCTTTGAGAAGGAGGTACAATAGATCTCATTTAGGTCGCAGTACGCATCTCCACCACACAACATTAACATTAACATGTACGTACAAATGTTTGCCAGACAAGAAAAAAGCAAGAAAGCAAAAATAAATTGAATCAATTTATTAAGAGCCTAGAAAAGAAATTCAAGAAAGCAAAGAAGACATAAATTATTACGAAGTGGAAGATTAACTATGCTTGATTTGTGGTAGTCAGTGCAGATGTTAAACTAATTTCTAGAATTTATAAGACAATATTTATTGGTGTCCTACGGAGTTCACGCAGCACTTCTCTTTCTTTATTTTGCATTGTGTAGTTATGATGCTGCAGTGTTGGTTCATAAATAAACTTGTATATGTTTTCAGCTTCATCATTTAGTAAACCAAGTCGTCGAAATCCTTTGTTAACTAAGCGTACTTCAACCTCTACACGTTGCAACACCACGTCAATTTATTTAATATTCCTTATGTGTGTTAGCTTTGTTTTGTTCTTCATTCGTTTTGTTTTCTACTTCTTCAACAGCTTTTCGCCCCAACTTTTTCAAGCTGTTCGCCCCAATGAATCTTTAGCAATATCTTTTTCGACTTTATCTGACACTCGTTTACCCATGCTTATACGTGTTCAGCTCTGCCACTGTTCCAAGCTTATGTATTTTCGACTATTTAAATATGTATGCTGGCCAACTTATCTTCTATACCAACTACTCCTACCCCCAACCCCAATTCGGCGAGCAACCAGCTCTGTTGAAATTGCATATTTTTGCCATCAATTTATACTGAAATAAAAAACAAAAACCGACTACAAATTCGAAATATTAAAAAACCAAAACTTTTTCTCATTCATTTCCAAGGATAACTGCAACAACAAAAAAGCACACTAAATATGCGAGCTTAAGGATACCTTCAACCATGACGTAGCAGCCTCAAAGAGTTTGTTATAAGCGCAACATCAACGACAACAGCTGCTGCAGTGAAGGTGGAAGGGAGAAAGACAGGGGTTTAGCTACTCCATTTTGGTAGTGAAAAACTGACTAAAGAAGTTTACGTTGCTGACCTCGTTTAACGTTGGTCTGTTTTAATAAATGGTCATTGCCAAATGTTTGCGAGAATAACTCTCGAAGATTTCATAAATGCTGTGAATGCGTTAAAATCCTGCAGATACTAGATTGCAGTGTATCTAGTATTAACGTACATCACAGCTGTGAGAGAGGTTAAATGTGTGTTTTAAATGCAGATCCGCTTTAAGTCACTTCTAACGATCAATTTCAATGAAATATTTTTGTTTTTTCTGGTTGAATTACAAATCAATAGCACACGTTTTCACGCTGCATCACGTATTTGTAATAAAAATTAATCATGTAATAATTCGACAGATTGATGTTCATAAAAAAAGTATGCATTAATTTATGGTATTGAAATTATTTATGAGAATTTTATATTCCTTTTTACAGCCAGCCATAAAGAACTTTAACATTAATTTTTGAAAAATGGCAACACACAACTATGGCTAGAGAAGTGGAAGAAAATTGGAACAAAACTGATTTTATAATGGGAAAAAAAATTATAACCAATATTTTAAGCATCGTGTTAATGGCTTTTTTAGATGTCCTTAGACATGATTTACTATTTGTTTAGTTGTTAAACTGGCATTATTTCTGTTAATTACACAGGCAAATGAAAAAAATGTGTACAAAAACTTCTTAAACCAATTCTCCTCAATCTTATATATATATTTGGGTGCTTAAATCGTATTTGGTATCAATTTTTTTTTTTTTTGACAAAATTCTTCCACAATATGACATTTTCTCTTATATATGGGCCTTTCTGCAATACTCTGCATACAGAACTGGACTTAGGCCTAGGCCCGGACGGAACATTTTAGGGACGGCAAAATTTTTGATTGCTGAAAACTTTTGATGAAAACAAAAAGTTAGAAACAGAATCAATTTGGTTGCAGCAGAATTGACACAGCAGCAAAATATTTTCGTAAATAATCTGTAAGAAAACTCAATACAAATCAATAAACTAGTTTGACGAGTGCTGTAAATTTTTGAATGGCCAAATGTGGAGCGACAAAAGTTTAAGGAAAACTAACCAGCAAAAACTTCGCTTTCAGGCAATGAAAAAAGTATTGCAGAAAACTCGTGCAATCGATTACTTTTTGGGATACAAATCATTTTGGATACAAATCATGGCTGAAAAATCTAAAGGACGTCATAGCAATATCGTAGCTTATTTAAAAAGAACTTTAAGTTTCGTTTTTGAAAATTTATTCGTTAGCTTAAAAAGTTATTTTCTTATATTATTGCAAGAATAGAAACAAAATGTATGTTCTGCATCAAAAATAAATAATATATTTCATTGACGTGATCTTTGCGATGTTTATTTAGCATCCACCATGAGTGCAGACTATTTAAGTCACTTTGTAAACTCCATTGATCACTGAGAGAGCTTACAGATTTAAAAATCTTAACATCGTCAGCATACATAAGGCATTCTGAGTACTGTATAAAATTAGGAAGATCATTGATGAAAAGAATAAATAACAACGGCCCAAGGTGGCTGCCCATTTTTTTGCTTTTGAGATCGTCTTTCCGATGCATACATTTTGGCTACGACCTAAAAGGTACTGCCTAAGCCAAGACAACAGTGAAGAATGAAAATCCATTAGGCTGAGCTTATTAATTAGAATAGAGTGCTAAACTCTATCAAATGCTTTAGCGAAATCTGTGAAAATTACGTCTATTTGTTTACTATTCTCCAATTCATTTTTTTATTAAGTGAGTGAATAGAACCAGGTTTGTAGAGGTTGATTTTTCAGAGACAAAACCATGCTGACTTTCAGATATCGAATTTTTAATGCATTGATAGATCTGCTTTTTCACCAAGGCTTCAAACAATTTGGGAATTGATGGTAGCTTAGATATTGGTCTATTGTTTCCAATGTCTTGTCTTGATCCAGATTTATGAATAGGGACTATAATTGAAACCTTCCAAATATCCAAAAATATACCTTTCTCAAGGGACAAATTAAAAATTAGTGAAAGAGGCTGAGCAAGTGCAGCAGCACATTTTTGAAGGACGATTGGTGGAATATTATTGAGGCCAGCACCCTTATTAATATCGAGTGACAACAACTCGTTAAAAACATCTTCTACCGAAAGAACTAAACTGCCCAAATCAGTGATTCGCTCTCCATGTTAGCTATAGATTTGATGACATCATGGGACATTCATCTTATAAGCACGAATTTCAAGAACCATCTACTTCTCAATGTTCCAATTTATCTTTGTTTGCAACCACAATGACCCCACTAAGACTAATATATTCGGTTGGAAGACCCTTGTTGAATAATCCATCACCTCAATTCGTAAGGTCGACCCAGAAGACTGGAGTTTGTAAAAGAATCAAAAGAAAAATTTTGCAAGAAGACTTGGAGTTGAAACAACAGATAAATGACTTATATCATTTGAAAATAGAAATCGATGGGGGAAAAGTTATTGAAATTCACCTTAAGCTGTACTTCACTGTAATTGATGGTAAAGCGTTGAACGTTTTAACTAATATAAAATCCAGTCAAGCATGTCCAATTTATTAAGCAACTTCAAAGGACTTCATGATCATTAAAGACTTTGGATGATATTACGTGAAAAATTTCAAATTTCAAGAAAAATGGCCAAATCGAACAGAAGACGATCGCAAGGCTTTTTCAGAAAGAAAAATTGGAATGCTAAAGTTATTTTGGGAAAAATGGATGTGCAAGTAGTCAAGCCAAAAACTGGCTGTTTTGACAGCACTAATGATGGAAATACTGCCCATCGAGCTTTGACGGATCATAGTATATTCTCTGAAATAACTGGCATTGATGTAGAGCTAATATATTCCTTAAAAATCGTGCTTATTTCCATATTCTGCCAATTTCCGTTAAATATAGAAAAATTTAAACCTTTTTGTCTCAATACTGCCACAAAAATAATGATGAAATACCCTTGGCTCTCAATGATTGCTATAGTACACAAAGTGTTAATCCACTTAAAAGAAATCATTGAGAATACTATACTTCCGGTAGGCTGCTTCAGAGAAGGCACTGCTGAGTGCCGCATCAAGCTATATAAGTCCGAAAGACTGCATCATGGTAAAACTATTTATTAGATAACCTTGACTACTACCAATTTTCTCGCGAGTTGCGGACAATGAACGTCAAACAAAAGAAAACATAAAACGAGCGTTCAATAACATTTTTTTTAAAAACTTACATGAAATTTATTTATTTACTTTGTGTGACAAAACATTTTTGATATCTCCATTTCGCATCAGCTGCCATAGCACGCTCACGTTTTGACTTTTCTTTTGTTTGATTTACGTTGACCGCAGCAAAAATTGTCGCTACCATAGTATAATTATTACAAAGCAGGAGCGACAATTTTTGATGCGGTCAACTTATGTCAAACAAAAGAAAATCAAAACGGGAAAGTTCTATTATTGCTATGGCAGCTGATGCAAAATGTAAATATCAAAAATGTTTTGTGTCACACTAGGAAAATAAATAAATAAATTTCATGTAAGTTTAAAAAAAAACTATTGAAAGCTCGTTTTATGTTTTCTTTTATTTGACGTTCGTTGACCGCAGCTCGTAAGAAAAAAGGTAGTCGTCAAACCTGATAAATAATGTTATCGAGTCTCTGTTCCGCTCGTCTTATAGACACGTGCAACTTCCACGAGAAGTTCTTGACATGCTGTGTACTCCATAAGTATCTGAGGAATTGAACGAGAGTGCCGAAGAGTATGAAGATAGTTGAATTTTTTTTTTTGGATTCGCCCGGAGGTATGAAATCTTCCAAAGATACGTATACCCGTCCTATACGCATGCACGATTTACTTTCTAAAATCTGCCCGAATCAGCCGGGACAGACAGAATGCACCTACGTACTAAAATATACCCCCTATTGGCAATTAGGATTTTCCACTAAGCACATTAATTGGCTTTTCAGCGGAATTTAAAAATTGAATATATATAAAACGCGTATTTAAGTATACTTGATTCTATATAAATAAGCAACATCGAATTAAATAATAGTAATTATCAATTTAAGGTACCCGAAAAACAATCCAAAACACTTAACTCATTTGCGACTTGCGGCCATTGTCCAACCCAAGGACCCACGTGGAAATGAGATAAATCTCATATCCGCCAAATCAAAATCCCAATTAGTTGGATATGCATTTGGGCCAACGCAGGCATAAACTTGTGTGGAAAAGAGATATACTCTGGCACACCAATCCAGGTGATAGTGTGAGTTCAGTCTAATTTCAATTCAGGAAACCACGTGAGCACGTAAATCCCAATTCGATTTAAAATTAAAATATTGAATAATTAAAAAGTAAGTTTTAAAAACGATTCATATTTGATGGTGCTTACTTAATAAAACATAATATCGAGACAAAAAGGAGAAACAGAACAATCTCAATTACCGATATTACATTGTTATAAAACTGCGTTAGGTATAATAGGATGAAGTTAAATTGATTTAATTATTTAAATGTAATATAATTTTCCGTTTTAAGACGTCTACCGAATCAGAAAAATTAATCATGTTAAGTTGGCATTGCAATTACTGCACATACATCGTAAAGGTTTATGAAGAGCGTAATTAGAACTGCACTGAATCAACTTGAAAAACAGAAATTGTCTAGTTCCTCTCCTTGGGATGTTAAAATTTAGAGCTAAGATGAGATATTTCGAATTAATTTCGCCACGAAGTAATTTTTACAGAAACATGACAATAAGCATCATTCTTCTGCTTCTTAGGAAAGGTAGTTAAATAATCCTAAGGCGTATTTCATACGATGGAAGCATAATATTGGGATTCCAACGACTATGATGTAAAGGAAAATGTAAAAACTGTTTTTGAACGGATTCTATGGCGTTGATGTAGACATTATATTGTGGGTTCCATATAACTGATGCATATTCAAGAAGTGGCCTTGCGAGAGAGGTATATAATAATTTAATAGTAAAGGGATCACTGAATTCTTTAGCCCATCTTTTAATGAAACCAAGGACTCCTCTTGCCTTATTTATCACCATATTAACGTGGAGATTGAAGCGAAGTTTTGAATCCATAATAACACCAAGATCGAGAAAACAGGAAACTTTTTCTAAGTTAGTGTTATTTATAGTGTAATTTATGTTACTAGCAGATCGATATGACCGAAATACTTTTTGAAAGAGAATTCTTATATAAAACCTTTTGAGTACGTCTAGATAAATACGAATTTATCCGATTTAATAATGTGAAAGGAAACCCAATAAGGTGGAGTTTTTCCAAAAGAAGAGTATGATTAACACTGTCGAAAGCTTTGCTAAAGTCCGTATAAATAACATCAGTCTGCAGTCCCAAAGTAAAACCATTTATAACACGCATAGTAAACTCTAAGAGGTTTGTTGTAGTGGACTTACCCTTCAGAAAACCATGTTGAAAGACAGAAATGGTAGAAGACACGGAGTGGGTTAATTGATCAGTTATGATTTTCTCAAATAACTTATGGGCTGCTCTTAATTTTGCAATACCTCGATAGTTAGACACATCTATCTTGGAGCCAGATTTATGAAGGGGTATAATATAAGAACCCTTCCATATAATAGGAAAATAACTACAACGCAAGAAAATATTAAAAATGTTTGCTAGAGGAGTACGCAGGTTTGTAGCACATTGCTTTAAAATACAGCTCGGAATTTCATCAGGGCCGGTCGTAAAAGAAGATTTTACTTGTCGAATATAACACATATCAATATTTGGGTCAATTACAGGAGTTTCAAAAGAGTTAACTGGCGGGAGAAAAGGATACACCGTGCTAGTATTAAATGGTATATCGGAGTAAGTTGATTTAAAGAAGCTTGCAAACATGTTAGAAATTACATTGTCACAAGATAATTCTTCCTGATTGAATTTCATAAGGGGTGGAACGCTGGAGTGTTTACGTTTTGAGTTAACAAAACTATAGAAAAGTTTTGGATTATCTTTAGATTGAGATTTTATGTTAATTATATAAGCAGAATATCATTGTTTATTTAATAGTTAATATCTATAACGACAAGAATAATAGGAAGCAAAGTCTAAACTAGAACCAGATATTTTATATTTTTTAAATAAACGATTTTTAAATTTTTAAGTGCCTTTAGATCATTTGTTAGCTAGGGTGGATTAAAAGGATTAAAGAAACACCTTTTTTTGGGATGGACAATAAGAAACATCTTTGCAGAGTTTCATTGAAAAACTGTACAGAAGATTCGACGTCATAATATGAATATGATGTTCCGTTAGTTAAAATTGGAGACCAATGAGTCTGTGAAAGTAAGGAATCAAGTTTTGCATAGTCCGTTTTCTTAAAATTATAAACTTTTTTATTTCGCGCATCAGCAGTTACTTTATCTTCTTTTTCGTGGGGGAGTAAAACTGTTATTTCAAGAGTTGGATGATGTACATCTTCTGGAAGAGATACGGGATTCGAACAATGGAGATTAACAGTAGTGCATCTATCTACAAATACAAGGTCTAGGGTTCTGTGGTTTATATTTAAAATATCATTGACTTGTTGAAGACACAGATCAGACATCTTATCTAAGAAATTATTTATCCAATCACTATTGGAAACAGGAGTAAGAAATGAAAAATCGTCAGACGATCTCCAAGTTACAAAAGGTAGGTTAAAATCACCCAGTACAATAATAACGTCTTTATTTTTTAACAAATTATAAACTTTTTCAATGGCGAGTATATGTTTTAAATAAATTGATAAGTCACATTTAGGAGGAATGTAAGAGCAGGTAACATAAATAATACTATTATTTAATTTAACTGCAACACAAATGAACACAATGTCACTGGTGTCAAGAATTGTCAATTCTTCAGATACAAGCGAGTTTTGAACAGCTATCAAAACAACACCACTGATCTTAACATGACGATCTTTACGAAAAATTTGATACTTATTGCACATTATTTCAGAATTTAAGATATTAGAGCGAAGCCAAGTCTCTGTAAAAATTATAATGTTATATTCAAAATCAAAACTGTTTATGAAAATATCGGAAAGTTTGGAGTTAAGACCCCTGACATTTTGATACACAAGCTCTAATTTAGACTTGCGGTTTATTAATCGTTTTTTGGATGAGATTCAGGGCTGTTTCGGGGACGCGGCAAATGTCCAACATTTACCAGTCTTGGATTGCTTTTAAATTCAAATTCGCGTACAATTGTGTTAGGCGGCCAAAAGTTTACACCAACTATAGAATTAAATAAATTTTCAGGAACTGTTAATCTAAAAGAAGTAATCGATCTTACATTTGAATATTTGAATTTATGAACCGAAAGATGCAAGGAACAATTCAACTTTGATTTAATGAAAAAATCTATATCAACCTCTGTTGTATCCGCAGCAAAGCGAGAAACAAAGATTGATTTAGTTGGTGGAATTGCAATGATTATCTTAGGTGGAACAGAAACCTGAGAAGTAAGAGGAACAACCTGGGAATCGACCAAAGTTGGTGAAAGAGAAACAGTTTGGGCATAAGACATGACTTGCAATGAAGGTGGAGGTACCAGCACTGGCAAAGGAGCAGAAATCGATATGTTTGCTGTATTCGAAGTAGAAGTTAAAATAGGTGGAAGGGCTGTTATACCACCAATGTCCATGTCATCAGCAATGTCATGTACAGAGGAATGTAGAGTTGGAGTTGAATCTTTTTTTGCTTACTACGCAAAAACATGTGTTTTTTTTTCCTTTTGGGAGAAGGAATTGACTCTTCAATATATTTAAAATCGTCGAAAAGAGACTGATATTTAAAAAACGCAACCCTTTACCTTCCTCAATACCCTTTCATAAGGGTAAAACTAAATAATTGTAAAACTAAATTTCAAAAAGTTATTATTCAAAAATAAAAAAAAATAAAATTTCCACAAAATGTTCCACTTGGTACCCGTGGCCGGAAATTATTAAAAATCTTCTCGTCCTAACTTTTCTACAAGCTAATTTTTCATAAAACGAGCAATTGTTTATGTAATAGAAAAGTTAATTACATAGACTGACTTCATAAACGTTTTTATCATTGTACCAGTGTGTTCTATTTTGAATTGGCTTTTGTAACCGAAACTATAGGCTTACATATATTTTCATATGACAAAGAAGTTTCATATATTTTGCACAACACTTTAAAAAGAAAATTTGCGCAAAACGTTTTGAACCAACCACGTTAAAGAACTGTGAAAAATTAAATACAAGCGTTCTGCGATAAAGGTCGACTTACTTAACTTCGTGATTGTGACAGCATTTCTGATTCAATCGACAAGTCGGTTGGTTTGACAAACTTTCAGTTGTAAGATTGAATATTGAGATTGACACAACTAAAAGGTTCTGATTGATTTAATAACCTCCGAAACTCAACTGAAAAGTTAAAATAATGCTATTGACGTAACTAACAATGTGGTTGTTAAATTAACTCATTTTGTTCGCTTTTCTGCAATGGCTTGAGTTAGTTACTTCAGCTAAATTATGTTCTTTTAATGGCAGGAGGAGTTGAAATTACTAAAATTGCGCGATTCAAGGAACTAACATGTCAGATTTTCTTTTCAACTGAACAAAAATTTGTAAATGAGGTGACTGCAAAGGAACGATCATTCGCGTTAATTAGAAATCAATCGTGCTTATATCATTCTAGTTACATTGAGCACATTTCAGTTGTAGGAATTTTCTTTCGCGTACCCCAAATAATATTCATTTCCCGCAACCTTACGCCTATAAATTAATTTTCTGAGTGTACACGCACAACTTCTATTTAGTCAAAACAGAATATTTGTGAATTTGTTTTCCCTTTCAAAGGAATCTTTCTCTAATACTTTGCAAAAAGCATAAGTTCGAAAAAGTGACTGCTTCCTTGAGTTGAGCACAATTCTTAAATTTTACACATAACCAAAACTAAAAATTAATTAAAACTATGCGAATAAAACATTGTAAAATTAAATTACTTAAAACACTCGTACAAAATATACACCTAGCCAATAGTGTCTAGCAGAACTGCCAGTTATTGTCTTTAGCAGCTTGTTTAAATTGCTTATATTTTCTAACGACAGGAAAGACGCCCACTTCATTTGTCCTATTTACTGTGCTGACAGTAAAGAATGCCAGTTAGTGCGAAATAAGAAATACGAAAAAAATAGCGACTATTTTATAAAAAATCACGAAGAAACAGAACAAAACAAAATAAAATAAAGGAGCAAATAAGAACTGAGGATAGCTTGAAAAATTTTCAAAACAATTTAATACAAGCGATAGAGGAAAAACTAACTTGTTACGCTCTCGTTATCTAGCTAATGAAGAAAACGGTCATAAGTACGGTCCTTGTTGGGATTTGTTTTTCATTCTGCTTATTACAGCAACTTCTTGAAAAAGTAAATAAAAATTTTTCTTATTCTGCTATATATTGTTAAAAAAAAAATGTAAATATTAATTGCAGATAGCTAAAACTTTCATCCAAACTTAAGCATTAAGTAGCAGCAAAATGAAAAAAGTTAATGAAGAGTTTTATTCGTGTTTGCTGTTGTTGCTGTAACAGTGGAGTTTCATGGAAATTTTTTTTAACAGCTTTTATTTAGGTTTTGTCTCCTTTTTCATTATTTTTTTCCGCTTTTTTCTGCAGCCTGATCATTATCAGCATGAAGCATCCTTATAAATTATTCAAAAATTTTAATCTGCACAACTCTCAGAATTAATGATAGAAATGCTTGTCATTCTTTTAAGCTATTTATATCCTGAAGTAAAAAAAAAAACAAAGCACGCGAATGACACAAATTCGTGCAGCTTCTGTCACTTTTCCGTCATTTACACGCACAAAGTGTACCAGTGCTTCAAAAACCGGGCCCTCGCAGTTATAATAATACAAGGTCGTTAATCAATCTATGAATTAAATGCGACAAAATGCTACGTCAAACAGCTTGGAATGACCTTAAAAACAAAATGTCAGCTGTAGCTGCCAGACAGGAATTTTGTGTTCGCATCATGAGGCAAGAATAGATGGCAGGAATTAAGAATTTTAATATTTAGAGTGAATTTAAATTTGCTAGCGTCGCACTTTGTGGTATATGATGTCAAAATTTAACAAAAATATGAAGACACCATTCAATAAATTTGAAATTTAGAACATAAATGTTTATGGATAAATGGTGTTTTTTTTTTCTTACATTCGTTTGACAAAGGTTTTTCTTCTATTTTTTGAAGCCGTAAACGTAACTTTCCTAAAGTATATATAAGTAATATTTCATGAGAGGTATTTTCAAACTAACTTGTGGCTTGGGTAAGATTCATTGTACATTTTTGGTTTTGTTTACCTTGTGTCAATACAATATTTCCTTTACTGAGCTTATATTCCTTTAGGCTTTTATTAAAAATCCGCTTTTTGCAAATCATCAAATATTATTTGGGCTTCTTTATTTAATTCATCCACACAAAAGTAATACTAATAAGCTTTAAAATGCCATGAACAGTAAAACACCCTCCAGGAAAAATCGGAAGGCTTCCATCTAAAAGTGATAAAGAAACCGTATCTTTTGAAAGCTTAAGGGTAGTTTTGTATTTATATTGTTTCCAAACCGTATCTTTTGGAAGCTTAAGGGAAGTTTTGTATTTATATTGTTTCCAAACCGCTTCTTTAAGAATGCATTTGGAAACTTTTATTTATTGTCAAGCAATTACAATACAAAATATTAATATCATTGTTTTCTAGCCGCTTATTGTAGAATTCGATAGTCTAGTGGTAGCGCGCTTGACTGTCGCTCAGGGGTTCCGGGTTCGAATCCTGGCCGAATCCATTTTCATAACAAGGGAGAGAAATGTTTCCACATGACTTTTTAACACAGCGGGGAGGAATGTTTCCCTCTAATGACATGCTATGTAAAAAAAAGCAATGGAGTGTGCAACAAAGGGGAATGTTTCCTACATTCCATGGAATGTTACCTGGTAACATTCGGGAATGCTCACATTTCCTGGAGGGCATAAACATAAACACACACACACACACACAAATTCGCGCGCACACTTAAGACAATTAGAAACCCTAGTCGGATGTAACGCGCTTAATGGCGCTTCTGTTTATTTTTTTTTTTTTTTTGCCTTAAGCCCAATCATTTGTTTTTGTTTTTACTTTATCAAAAGCGAAAAGGAAATAATTATTATTTTCAGGCTTTGTGGTAAGCCGGAAACGAGCAAAAACCAAACAAAATAAAAGCAAATGAATGTACGATAAAAGGCAGAAGCCAAAAGAAATCAAGCTACGAGAGGCCAAATAGTATTTATTATAGATTGAAAAAAATACACATACACACCAGCATTCTTACACACAGCATCGAAAAATTATCATCTTTGATATTAAGCAACCGGAAAAAAATAAATTAAAAAACTAAAACCCGACTACTAAAAATCTAGCTCTAAAAAGTACGAAGCCAAAAAATATTCTCATCTGAAATTTTTATGAATAAGCTATTCAATATTTTTCGTTTATTAAATAAACAACTTGCACATAATATAGTTTATTGTATTTAAAACATATTCATAGTGATATTCGGAAGATATCCGTAGTCGTATGCCGCCTCATATATATGCCGCCGTCTACACGTAGAGAAAAGACATGGTTGAGACATGATTACTGCAATAATAATTTTTTTACTAACATTATTGTATAATTTCTGCAAACACAAATTTTTGCCTTAATAAAGTCATTATTTACTAATGGTGGTACCAAAAATAACATTATAGTTGAAATCATAACATCATTGAAATCGTCAACATACTATGATTGCCTCAACTATTAGTTGCAACAAAAATGTTGTAGTTCTGTCAATCATGATAAATGTGAATATTATTATAGAGACAAACATATTAGAATTTTGAATGTTTGTCTGAACTATTCTTTGCTTGTTAGCAAACGAAGCAGAACATAACCGAAAATCGAAAGAATTAATTGTGTCTGAACAGTTTGCAGGAAAAACTTTCACTTCATTCATACATAATAAGTTTTCTGGCTATGTGCCGTTTCGTTTGTCAACTGTTCAATTATTGTGTTTTGTTTTAAATCACCTTATCCTAAAAACAGCACGCAGAAAAGTGACATTTTTGACTTTTATTGTAGCAAACATTTAACGTTAATATATTTCGCAATTCTGACCATATTTTGTTTATCACACAAATTGCTATTTTTGTGACAATGAACTTAATGTGCCATGTTTGTCAATGGCATAAGTCAGGCGAGCGGCAGTAGCGGCTGTGACCTACTGGTAGTGTGCGTGGCTCGTAAGCGGAAAAGCCGCGGTTCAAACCCCAGCTCGGACAAAAAATTTTATCAAAAAGATTTTTCAATTGAATTAATATTTATGTTCAGCCCAGACAATGGCAAACCTTGGGAAGATATCTTAATGAATAGCTGTGGAAATTGGAGTGCATGAAAATAAATAATATTCAATAATATTCTGGATCCTAAAAATAAATTCATAATATAGTTGTTGCAATCACTCTATTTTTGACCCAATTAGAGAATAATGATTGTTTCAATAATATTTTGGCTCCTACAAAAAAGTTCCTTTTCTAAATATGGTTGTTGTAATCATTTTCATGATCAAAGAAAATATTATATGTTTAAGAACATGTTAGCAACAATCATAATCCGAATCATACTATAATCCTCTTAAAACATGGTTGTTGCAACTATGTTTTTTCTCTGCGTGTAGATGTATAGTGATATGTCGTCCTCTTCATGCACCTTGCCCTAAAGCTAATGATCGCTTACTACTGTTACAATGTATTGTTTTGCTAGGATAGGTGACATACGTCCACGAATATCGTTTAAGAGATATAGATAAAATTGGTTTTGATTTTTTAGTGCTTAAAAAATGTACCCGTAATATATATATATAGAAAATGCTTTCCAAAGCTTAATACTTTATTTTTATAATGAATGAAGCTTATTTTATCGATATCTAGCTTCATTTTCCACTTACAGACGAAAAATATTGTGATTCCTAATTGAGCTCTATTTCTCAATAGGACACACCGTTTAGATTCTACAAGCATTTGAAAGTTTTTAACATGTTTTTCCACCATAACTCCCAAACCATATATCACACAAGGACGACTTAAATATCAAGATCTTCACCATTTAACAAGCCACAGGACTGCATGATGATTGAAGCTTATTTTATCGATATCTAGCCTCATTTTCCACTTATAGACAAAAAATATTTGATTTCAAATTGAGCTCTATTTCTCAATAGAACGCACCGTTTAAATTCTAGAAGCATTTGAAAGTTTTTAACATGTTTTTCCGCCATAACTCCCAAGCTCAAGCAACAAGGACGGTTTATATACCAAAATGTTCACCATTTTGTATATTAATCGCCACAGCCGCCACAGAACTGCATTCTTAGTTTTGCTTTAGCTCTTAAAGTTTAGGAGATATAGCCATTTGAAAATTGGGTTTTGATTTTTTAGTTCTTAAAAAAATTAAACGTAAAATATATATAGAAAATGCGTGTTTACAAAGCTTAATGCTTTATTTGGTGATTTATGAAGCTTATTTTATCGAATTATAGCCTACTTTCAGTTACACTTTATTTTAGTTGCTGTTGCAGAAATTGAACTTCTAAAGCATAAATATGCATAAATAAGTAAGAATAAATGATAAAATGTTGTATAAATTAAACAAATTATTATAAAAAATTTATTTACAAATATTTTTTTATGAACTTCATTCCGAATCATCGGTATTGACTTTTTCTTCATAATCAGGATCATAGATGTAATCAACTCTTTTGATAAGATACATAGATGCAATCGAAATTCTTCATCTATATTTATTTCCACGGAAAAATAAATATTACAGAATGACGATCTCCGTTTTTGGTCAAATTTTGCATGGAGCATCACTGACGGACATAAAAATGGTTTGAGCTCTCGTTGCAAAGGTGATTCATTGAACTTTAATACAAAAATAATTTTTAAAAAGTTTGGTGGTTGGTGGTTCCATCCCTTGCGGTTAGGTAATTTATTGCGATGTAGAGGTGCGAGGAACACAATTTTAAAAATAAGATAATATATTTCTGAAAGCTTAAAAACTAACTTCTTAACCGAATTTTAAGTTTGAACTACCTTTGGAAAGTTAAATGAACGAACAAAAAAACAGTTTTGGGAGAGTTTTGAGGGAAACAGTCCGCGCTCCTCTATATCGCATTTAATTATCTCACCGCAAGGGAGGAACCACCAAATTTTTTTAAGTTTTTTTTTATTAGAGTTTAATTAATTACCTTTACAATGAATATATAACAAATGTTTCCTATCTCGGCGACTTAAATAAAATGTTGTATCCTTATGGTATCTAGTATATAAAACAGGGTTTTTAGGAAGTTTGTTTTTTGAAACAAATAGAGCCAGAATGCCTCTTAAACAGATTTTTACTTAAAAAAAAATAAATATTAATAATTATAAAAAAGCAATTTATAATTTAATTGATAACATCCGCATCCTCAAGGAAGGCTCTTTACAGATCTGCAGCCGCGAAATAACATCCGTCACATCCCCAATTGTTACTTTTTTTACAACTAAAATATCAATTTATTTATTGTTTAGGAAAGAAGCTAGCACATTTATGTCTACTTAGTTATGAGCTAAAAAAACAGTTGGTATTTTTAACTAGTCAGAATGCAACTAGTTAGTTAACTATAAATTAAGCAACTAGTTCCTTTATAACTAGTAAAACGGCTTGTGTTTTTGAACTAGCTGGAATACAGATATGGGGTCGTCCATAAACTACGTTACTGATTTTCCAATTTTTCCCCCCTCCCCCTGCGTTACTTTTCGTAGTGCTTTTCAGAACCCCTTCTTCTCCCCCATAAAGTAACGTGACATATGAAATTAGTTCATTTGAATGATTATATATTTTGACTAGCTCTGACAATTTTCACTAGTTTTAGTGACTAGTATGACTAGGTACATTAAAGGAACAATTGAAAAAAAATCAATAATTAATATCATCTGTAAAAGCTATTCCATCTGCGACCCAAGATTCGATGCTCTCAATCACTGGGATAGAAGAAGCTGGTAGCATTGTTGAGGATTCTTCAAAATAGAATTTTTCATCGGATTCTATGTCGACCCATTCAGGTGAATCCTCATTTCTAACGCAAAGAAATTCAACTGGTCTTTGACAGAGAACCCTTAAAGGCAGCACCCGAGCTGCACCAAGTTCTGTGTTTTTGTGTAAATGCTTTCTGAAAATTGATTTATTTAAATAGTATTTTTTATTCCGATTTATTGTAAACGATATAATACAAACTTATGGCAATTCATAGAAGTTTTAAAAACGAAATACAAGCCGCAGGTAGGACACGACCTTGAACCGATTTCTTCTTACTGAGAAGGACAGTACATGTCATACGGTATCTCCTTTGATTAAGAACATTCAGGCCTTAACGTCAAAACCTGTCGCAAAAGCAAAGACCCAAATTTTTCAGACGTGTGCTGAGATGGTGAAGGAATACCAAAAGGTTCCTGTGTCGAGGGAAAAGGTGGTGGAAGAAATCGTTGAAACAAAAGTTAACCATCAATTTAGACGATCAAACATAAACATGTAAGATTAAAAATTTTTGAAATGATTGTGTTATTAATTGAGGTTTTTCGTCGATTTTTTTAATTTTTGGTAACGTTACAATATATAAACACCTCCCCCCCTACCGTAACTTATCGTAGTGCATTTCAAAACCCCTCCCCCCCCCCCTAAATTGGTAACGTAGTTTATGGACGACCCCTATGTAGTAACTTATCTAGTAACTTTTTGGTTAGTAAGATTTCACTAGTTCAACATCTAGTATTTTTTTGAATAGTTTTATTTTAACTAGAAAATTAACTGGTTAAATTCATAACTAGGGAATTAACTAGTAAAATTCATAACTGGTACGATTTTTCACTGCAGGGTATTATTGAAATTTTGCATTCATAATAAATGTAATGAAGTGCTATGAATAGTACGTGGTAATCGAAATGTAAACTTTAGAAATTGTTATTGATGTAAATTTATTAGTTTTATTTTAATTAAAATTTCCTACAATTCTGATAAACTGCAGACTTCAATAAGATGTTGCATCAAGTAACTCGCTTTTACTATGTTCAGATTAAACAAATGTTGACTTAAATTAAACTGCAAAAGTATCTCGTTTAATGGCAATCGCTAGCAATAGTTGATATACATATATAAGTTCAGCAACTCTACTGTTTATGATTTAAGTTCGTGATGGTATCTTTATTGCAAATATAAACTATATTCCGTAATATTTAGTTTTTGGTGCTAATGACAATGCCTGCATTCAGCGGAAAGAACTGTTCCACAACTTTCGGGCTGAATGGTATGCTCTCACAGAACATGTTCCTTGAGATGTCACAATTTATATAGCGAAAATATTTTATGCTACTTCGCTACTTAAACACTTTTTCGGCTAGAATGCGGCCAATGTTGTGACAATTATGGCAAACATAAAAATTGAACATCTTGCCATTGGGTATTGAATTTCATAGTCAGTGGCGTAGATAGCTTTTGGCTGTGGGTGGGGCCCGTAAAAAAATATAGTTTTGAATACCTGATTACATGACTGTTTTGTGAAGCAGAATGTCATGTTTCACAGCCTTACTTTGCTGAAACGTCGAAAAACAGTGCACGGAGATATTTATTTTGCTTGAATCAAGCAAATCAACACAACTTTGCTAAATCACGGTGTGACTTTAGAAAAAGATTGCTAAATTGTAATCACTCATGTGATAAGGAAAAAGCAAAATTTTGATTAATTCAAGCAAAAGTTTGCTAAGTTATTATAAATTGCAAAAGCAAATTTCTAAAGGGTCCGCCAAATAACTTTTTTTTTTGAAAATTCTATAAAAAAAAACTACTGAATATTTTCTCAAATTTCTTTTTTTATTTGAAAGTACAATCCTTCCGGTTAATAATGAAAAATAATTTTATTCAAATGGCTGCCTCGGCTGGCCATGCAGTAGCCTACACGATCGGTCCAATTTTTAAGCACATTATCGATTGTGTGCAGCTGTATTTCACCAATGGCTTCACGAATATTGTCCTTTAAAGCGTCAATTGTCTCTGGCTTGTCGGCGTAACACTTATCTTTGAGGGCACCCCACAAATAATAGTCCAACGGTGTCAAATCGCAGCTCCGAGGTGGTCAAACGACATCAGCTCTGCGGCTGATAATGCGATCTTCAAAAACAGGGCGCAAAACATCGAGTGTAGCTTCGGCTGTGTGGCACGTAGCGTCGTCCTGTTGAAACCAAATGTTGCCAATATCCTCCTCTTCAATTTTTGTGAACAAAAATTCGTTCAACATGGCCCGCTGACGATCGCCATTGACTGTAACGGCCACTCCTTGCTCATTTTCGAAGAAAAATGGCCCAATTATGCCTCTGGACCAAAATCCGCACCAAACAGTGACTCGTTTTGGGTGCAGTGGCTTTTCAATGTATGCGTGTGGGTTTTCTGTGCCCCAAATGCGACAATTTTGCTTGTTTACATACCCGCCAAGATCAAAATGAGCTTCATCTGAAAAGCTGATTTTTTTTTTTTGGCAAAATCGGCATCTTCTGTAAGTCGATCGCAGGCCCACTTAGCGAAGCGAAAACGCATTGGATGGTCAGTTGGCTTCAACTCCTGAACCAATTGGACTTTGTATAGCGGCATACCAAGGTCTTTATGCAAAATTCGTCTCAATGCACCGAAGTGTCTCCGAAATGTTCAATTGTTGAGAACGACGGTGAATTGATGTTGATGGCGCTTCACGCACACTTTCTGCCACAGCAGCAATATTCTCGGGTGTACGCACTGCTTTTGGCTGTTCACGCTTTGGTTTATCGATGAGGATGCCAGTTTCTTTTACTTTTTTCACAAGATAACGAACATACGGAGCTAACGGTGCTTGTCTTCTTCTAAAATCCGTACGCAATTTTCGCACACATTCTGCAACATTACCATGATTTTCAAAGTAATGTCGCAATATTTCCCAGCGTTGTTCAAGCGTATACACAACCGTATTCGTTCAGCGGAAAGATAAAAATAATTATCTGTCAAATCAGACATGAGCTAAGTGTTATCATTCACGAAATAAGCACTAGTTGAAAAAAAAAGTTAGATGACGGACCCTTCACTTAATTCAAGCAAATATTTGCTAAGTTATTATAAACTCAAATAGCAAATTTTTACTAAATTCAAGTAAATTTCTTCTAAGCACACGAGCGCACGTTTATTCTTAATGAAGAAAATAAGGCGACGATTGGTTAACAACTGCGATGGTCGAATGGATACGGCCGAACTCACGCGGCCGAGGTTCAAATCTCCAGATGTTGGTAAGTTTTCAATTTTATTAATAATTATTTCACTGTAAAAATATGCTAGATTTCAGCAAAAAATTTATCAAAATTTGCTATTCCAACTTATAATAACTTAGCAAATATTTGCTAGAATTAAGTAGAAATTTTCTTTTTACTTTATAATAACTTAGAAAAATGTTGCTTGAATTAAATCAAAAATTTGCTTAGTTATTATAAACTGGCATAGCAAATTTTGATAAGTTTTTGCTTAAATCTAGCATAATCTTGAAGTGGCTGAGATTCAAGCTCAGATTTTGCTTAACCACAATATAAATTTAGCAAACAGTTTTCTCCGTGTAGGTAGGCAAAAAAATTATGGGCTTGATGAATTGACTCTAAACAACACCGAATATCTAGATATTATACATGTCACTATATCTAGAGTAATTCTTGACCTATTAAGAAATATTAAAAACTGAACTGAATCAAATTTTACTAACTTTAACGAGAAAAAGAAGAATTTTTGGCAATATATATACATTTGGATTCTTTCTAATCTTAATATTAGAATCAATTCGCAATAACGTGAAATATTTGGTAATGTTTCCATAGCTTTGGGAGGGGTCCAGACCCGTGGACCTTCCCCATATCTACAATACTGATCAGAGTGGTATACGTCTAAAGTATGTGGTTTATATAGACTTTTTTATTGTGTTGAAGATTTGTCATGCCCTTTTAGCACAGCCATTATGCCTAGTAAAACTCTACTTTTTCTGATTTGAATATAATTTGTATCATGTTAACAGAAGAAGAAGATACAAAAAATATAAACTAAATTAATTTATTTCTTGGAGCCTTTAGTCCAAATGTTCATAAATACATAGGTATATACTTAATACTCAAAGCTACTTATACCAAGCACTCTTAACTTGATAAAAGAGCTCATTCTTTGAAACATTCTATGACTTTCAGCAAATTATTATATATCATGAACATATTTTATGCTTTAAAAGCATTCAATAGAAAAATATAAATGAACAATTTATAACATAGATTTTGTGGTACAACAAATTTTTCAGCATTTATAATAAATACTTATCATTTGAAAATTTTAGCACATTTTAAACTCTTCAAATTTTTGTTTGGAACTTCTTTAAGCACAATAAATTTAATTCAGTTAAATTTTAATTCTCGGTGACAACTTAAAGCTTTAATGCAATCCATAATATACTATAAGCAAGAACTACCATATTTCTTCATAATATTGTGAACACTCATGCGTAAAACATTCACATAACTCAACAAATGCATATAAATGTTTGTTAAGCTCTCAAGCAACAACTCAGCTTCATGTGTAAAACTTAAAATATTTATAATTAAGAGTGTGGTGAGAGGTGTTTCAATCACTTGTTTATCGTTGTGCCGGCAGGCTTGCGAATGACAGGCACTCATGCATGGAGAGAAAAGCTTCAGTTCAGTTTGTGCAAATGCAATGCAAATAATAAATAATCCATGCATTGGAAAGCCGAAACTTACATTCAAAGTGCTATTTTATTATTACGATGGTGAAATTTGGCCGAAAGGCTGCTTGTAAAATTGCACAATTTTCCTCTTTTCAGCACACACATAAACACATACGTACTTACATGAGCTCTTATATAATTTTGTGGTTTGCCATTTGATGTTATAAAGATTATTGCAGATTAGAAAATATTTAAAAATTTCAGATAAAAATAAAAAACAAAAAAATATTTGAGAATAAAAATTTCCCATGATTCATAAATTAATTTGAAAGAAGCTCACGATATAAGGGATTTAAAGTAAGTTAACCCTTAACTGCAAAGCGTTGCAGATCTGCAATAAGCCAAAATAGTTGATAAGCAACAGCTTCATGTTTTAGTTACATCAATATTATAATTTGAGCATGAGCGACAGAAACAAAATGAGCAACATGAGGTCTGTGCCCGTACTAACTTCAAGTTTGAGTAAAGTTCAATCTGTGAGAGTAATGTTTCCATGGCACATATCTGTCAAAATGTGAGAATTCGTAAAAAAGTACGGAAATGACTTTAAGCAAGTTTCGAACAGAACAGTTGATTTTGACAGCTGATTGACAATAAATTAGAGCAATTGGAAGAAGAAGATTCGTGCTCGAAGAAATTGTTCAAGTAAAGTTCAAGCTAGTTTCGGGTAGTTGTAATAGAATAGAGAGTGACATTGGGACGTATTAATAAAAACTGAGTGAACGAGTGGAATGAAGTGTTTGAGTGTGCATTTCGAATGCGCGATGTTAGTTAAGTGGAGTGCGGAATCCGTATAAACTCCACTCCACTCTGAGGGCAAAAAAAAACATCGTTTGGGTCAGCAGCTCATGTCAGCAGCTGTCAGACAGCCAAATTTGTTTTTCAATAACAATTTCTTTTGTGTCATTCTATGATTTAAATAGAAATTCTAAATGTTTGATAGTTTAAAACATTCTTGATTTTAAATACAAATTCTAGTTGTTTGATAGTTTAAAATCGTTTATTGAGCTTAAGGTCAGGTTAGAACAATTAATTGCTATAACGAATTTTTTTCAAAGAAACAACAACAACGCAAGATGTATTGCGCTAAGATGCGCTTGCACGAGGCAAGCAACGCGGGATCGATTTCCGCCGGCATCTGATGAACCCTGAAGCAGGGCCGAAATTGCAATAAAATCAGCTGGTGATGTTTTCCTTTTCATATTGAAAATGTTGTTGTTGTTTTTGTTTCTTTGGAAAAAAAAACGTTAAAGCAATTAATTGTTCTAACCTGACCTAAAGCTCAATAAACGATTTTAAACTATCAAACAACTAGAATTTGTTTTTAAAATCAAGAATGATTTAAGCTATCAAACACTAAGAATTTGTATTTAAATCATAGAAAATCAACATAATAAATAACAAGGTCATATAGAAAACTTTAATTTTTTGTTATAACTTACATGAATGTAATTTTCGAAGCCATCCAAGGTAAGTAATAAATAAACTGTAAAGTATGCAAAATTTTCGTTCATATGTGTTTGCTTGCAATTTTGATGTAGAACTTGATGAAAATACAGCGCTAGAACTTGGTGAAGTTCAAGATAACGAAATGCTTGAACAAGATCCTGAGAGTTTTTTAATTTTAATTAGTAAACTTTAAAATTATGATTGGGTAAACTTCTTGCAATTTTTTCAAAAGTTTTAAATTTTTCCCTTCAAAGAGACAAATAAGCCTTTTCAATGATACCCTTTTTACGAAAATAGCATTTAAATTGTTTGAGCTACGTTGTCTCAAAAAAGACTCTATTTAGGCCGCGAAATTTGATTCTAAAAATTTATAGCTTCGGATTCTAAGAAAACAATTTGAGCCAAACAGGAATGTTATACTTCATTGTGAAATGGGCAAAATATAATATTTGTATAGCTTGAATAAGGCTGAGGCTGCTAGATAGCACACTCAACTTTTGTTGAGTGATCTCAAGTTTTATTGATACGAATTAAAAAAAATGAGTGTACTGGAGGTTGCGATGTTTATTCTGAGTGAACATTCAACGTCACATAACAACATGAGTAGAGTGGAGCGTTGTTATTTTTATGAATTTGCTTTATTCATACCGATTACAGTAAAAGCGAGAGGAGCTGAGTTCACTCCACTCGACTCGCTTTATTAATACAACCCATTAAGCTTTTTCTTCTTCTTTCTCGAGTGAAAAATGTGTAAAGAAACGCTTTCAAGCAACTTCAAGTTACTTGAAGTGTGTACGTAAACAGACCTATGATCTTAAATTCAAATAACAACTAGTAAGGAATTATCTTCAACTAGACCCAAGTTATAATAACCCCACTGCCGCATTTTAAATTATTTGAAGTCTTGAATGTTGTATTATTTTGATGACGTCACTTTTATTGGTCGCAGTTTTTATCCAAATATTTCACATTTTAAACTCACAGTCCTGTTCATTAATTTAAGCTTAAATTTATTGGAATTTATAAAAGTATTACTATTATGATTACGTCATTTTGTATTTTCAGATTTTTTTTTAAATTCAAACATTGAGTGGATTTAAACTAATTTGAAAACTTTTTAGTCATTGTTGTAATTTTTGTGGAAATTAAGGAAATTTTACTAATTTCATGAAGTAACTTTGGTTGGGAGGTAGCAGTGGTTTTCATTCGATTTTTCAAATTTCTTACTCAAAGTTCATATTAATGATTAAAGCTAATGTTCAAAGTTTAAAGTCATTTGATTAATTTTTGTGGAATTCAAAGAGATTTTGCCATTTTGATTAAGTCACTTTGTATGGGAGGTAGGCGTGGTTTTCGGCCGATTTGCCAAATTTTTACTTGACCTTCATTTTTTAATAAAAAGCTTATATATTTTTAATTTCGTTACCATAGCTATAAAATTACGGCTGTTATCGTGATCACAAACTTACAGACGGACAGACTGACAGACGGACAGACGGACAGACTGACAGACGGACAGACGGACATACGCACATACGGACAGACGGACAGACGGACATGGCTCAATCGACTAAAGAGGCGATGCTGATCAAGAATATATAGACTTTTCTATACCAGGCCACGCCTTCTTATCGGCGTTACAAACGGAGTGACAAAATTAATATGCCCCTACTACGTTTTTTAAACTTGGGGGTATAAAAAGTAGCAGTTTTTTTATTTCATCATATAAAGTTTAAATTCATAATATACCACATTTTCATCGACGTAATGAAAAAATTGGAAAAGTAAAAAACAAAATAATTTTTAACAGATAAATACTAAGTAACATTTTCAAACAAATCGAAACTGATGAATTATCTAAAAATATTTCATAATATTTAAAACAAATGGCTTTTGCTTTCAGAGAGTCTTAACAAAATATGCTTAATCCTAGTTTTTTGTGAAATAAAAACCGAAGACGCTAAAACAAAACTGTCTAATTTCACAAACTTGTTAACAAATTGGTGAAAATGATTTCTTATAAGCTTTTTTTAAATATATGCTATGCAGGGCGTAGTCTCCAAAAATGTTAACCATTTTTGTTTTCTTTATACTTGTTTTTGAGGTGGTCTAAAAAAACTGGTTTCATAACTCTTCTTTAGTTATTTGCTTATATCTCCAATAACTTGAATATAAAAAAATTAATTACTTGCTGTAACCTCTTAGGTTACTTTTGTATAGTTTTAAGATTTATTATATAAAATCGTTGCTTCAATAATATATTAAAAACAAATTTGACAATATTTTACTCGGAAAAAATAAGTCCACACAAAATAAAAAAAAATCATGAAATGATCTTTCGCCACTCGACTATCACTCCTGCTTTAAAGCACTCCTCTAATCGATGATATATGCGTGCGGCTGCTGAAGAGGTGATTGGCTACCACCGCCCTCGCCGAAACCAGTGGTACGACCAGGAGTGTCGCGTCGTCACTGCAGAGAAAGACGCCGCCTACAAAGCCACCCTGCAGTCGGTTGTAACGCGCGCTGCTAAGGAGCCATACAAGGAAAAGAGGAGGAAAGAGAGACGTTTTTTGAGACAAAAAAAAGAGAGGCAGAAAAGCGCGAGCAGGAGAAGATTGAGATGTATGGTGACAGGAATGAGGCCCGAAAATTTTTCCTAAAAATAAGACGCCTTGCCGATGGTTTTAAGACCGGGGCCTCTTCCTGCAAGGATGAAAACGGGAATCTAGTGACAGATGTCCAGAGTACACTGACGTTATGGAGGGAACACTTCTCTAAGCTTCTAAATGGCGACGCTGACAACAATCCCGCCAATAGAGATGATATTCCGGAAACCCCAATTTCGAAAGACAGCGTCGAGGTTCCGCTGCCCGACTATGATGAAGTTCTGACAGCTATAGTTCGGCTTAAAATTAACAAAGCCGCGGGAGCTGATGGCTTGCCTGCTGAGCTGTTTAAGAACGGAGGCGAAGCTCTACTTAAATGCATTCACGAACTTCTATGCAGAATATGGTCGGAAGAATGCATTCCGAACGATTGGAATCTCAGTGTGCTCTGCCCAATCCACAAGAAAGGTGATACCACTATCTGTGCTAATTACCGTGGGATAAGCCTTCTTAATATCGTATATAAGGTTCTGTCGAGCGTTTTATGTGAAAGATTGAAGCCCATTATAAACGAACTGATTGGACCTTATCAGTATAGCTTCAGACCTGGAAAGTCCACCATCGAACAGATTTTCACGCTACGACAAATCTTGGAGAAGACTCAAGAAAAACACGTCGACACCCACCATCTTTTTGTCGACTACAAAGTCGCCTTCGACATCCCAATAAGGAAGCACCTGTACTCCACCATGTCTGAGTTCGTTATTCCTGCAAAACGTATACGACTTTGCAGGATGGCACTGAGCAACACCTGCAGCGCAGTTAAAATCGGGAAGGACCTCTCCCCACCATTTATTACCAAACGAGGTTTCAGACAAGGTGATTCCTTATCGTGCGACTTTTTCAACCTAATGATGGAAAAGATCATCCGAGCTGCTGATCTGAGACGTAGTGGCACAATATTCTACAAGAGTGTTATGCTGCTTGAGTATGCTGATGACATTTTCCAGATTAGAAAGAGAGTCAAGTAGAATGGGTCTGGCAGTGAATGCAGATAAGACGAAATACTTGGTGTCAACAAACAGTCCCAGTGTCTTGGAGCCCACGTTACAGTTAACAATATCTCCTTCAAGGTTGTGAATGACTTCGTCTATCTGAGATCCAGCACTAACCGAACCAACGACATCAGCATTCAGATCAAACGAAAAATAACTCTTGCCAAGAGGTGCTACTTTGGGCTCAGTAGGCAATTGAGAAGCAGAGCCCTCTCTCGACGAAAGAAAATCACGCTCTATAAGTCGCTCATCGTTCGGGAAACAACATCGTTCTTAAAAACATCGATGGTTTTCAAACATCGATGTTCACTTGACAATTATCGCTGTTAAAAAACATCGTTAATAAGACCGATATATCGATGTTTTTACGATGTTTTCATTTTTGTATTAGGCCTAGTATTGGATTCGAAAAATATAAGTATTATTTTTATAGATTACATATTTTTTATTTGCACTCTATTATAAAATATGAAAGAAAGAATAATTTCTTACAATGTATGGACGTAGAAAAATTTACAAAAACAAAATTTGAAAAAAGGAATCGACAAAATTTCTGTATTTTGTATGAAAAATTTATTTTTTTGTCATTTTTCTTTCGACCTCAAAAAACGGGGGTTTTTTTTTTATACAAAACACACTTTTTTTTATTTATTATTGTTTATTGTTGTTTTTTTTTTATTTTGTGAAAAAAAATCTCATATTCGTTTTGTAAACTTTTTTGTGTTCGTTTTTTGAATAAGTTTTTTCATGTTTGCCGACCTCAAAATTAGGCTTTATAGCAAAAATCAAACTATGTTTTTCGGTGGTAATCTTCGATAGTTTTTTTCAATACTTATCCTTATACTTATAGCACGGGCTATCTGCTGGCAGGATGGTGTCTTAAACCTATAGACCACCTACCAAAATAAAATTTATGTCATAAAGAAAACATGTTTTCCCATTTCATAAATTTAAAACATTTATTTGTTGGTGTTTATCAATTTGGAAATTGAATTAAGGAAAAGAAGCTTAGATAACCTCGTCACTAGAAGCCTTTTTCTTTCTTAAGTGATGGTTGCTCCAGCTTCCGAGAACAAGTGTTCGCTGGGTACAGATATAGCATTCCAATCTTTGCAAGTTTTGAAAATAGAGATTTCATTTCATCCCAAATTTCGATCGCATCTGTTTTTATTGGGGTACTAGGAGACAACAGGTACATCTGCACTTCTGTTTTGCTTACATTTGCTATTGAATATGCAGCAGAATATTTATTTTTTGTGTTATTGTGTGTTAGCTTTTTGTGGTATTTCCAGATGTCAAATTGTGAATCGGCTAAAAATGTGCAAACGATATCGATGTTTTTCCTTTTCAGACCGATGTATCGACGATGTATCGCTCATAAGAACAAAGATGTTGACATCGATATTTATGACCGATATATCGTCGATGACGATACTATCGATGCATCGTTTGCATTTTTACTCATCGTGCCCGTTCTTCTTTATGCATCACAAACCTGGACGCTGCATGCAGAGAAAAGACATGGTTGAGACATACTTACTGCAATAATAATTTTTTTGCTAAAATTATTGTATTATTTCTGCGAACACAAATTTTTGCCTTAATAAAGTCATTATTTACTAATGGTCGTACCAAAAATAACATTAAAGTTGATTATGACATTATACTATGATTGCCTCAACTATTAGTTGCAACAAAAATGTTGTAGTTCTCTCAATCATAATAAATGTGAATATTATTATAGAGACAAACATATTAGAATTTTGAATGTTTGTCTGAACTATTCTTTGATTGTTGGCAAACGAAGCAGAACATAACTAAAAATCGAAAGAATTTATTGTGTCGGAACAGTTTGCAGGAAAAACTTTCACTTCATTCAGACACAATAAGATTTATCGATTCCTGGCTATGTGCCGTTTCGTTTGTCAACTGTTCAATTATTGTGTTTTGTTTTAAATCACCTTATCCTAAAAACAGCACGCAGAAAAGTGACATTTTTGACTTTAATTGTAGCAAACATTTATCGTTAATATATTTCGCAATTCTGACCATATTTTGTTTATCACACAAATTGCTATTTTTGTGGCAATGAACTTAACGTACCATGTTTATCAATGGCATTAGTCAGGCGAGCAGAAGTAGCGTCTATGGCCTACTGGTAGTGTGCGTGGCTCGTAAGCGGAAAAGCCGCGGTTCAAACCCCAGCTCGGACAGAAAATTTTATCAAAAAGATTTTTCAATTGAATTAATATTTCTGTTCAGCCCAGACAATGGCAAACCTTGGGAGATATCATAATTAATAGCTGTACAAATTGGAGTGCATGAAAATAAAAAAAAATTAAGTATTGTTTCAATAATATTCTGGATCCTAAAAATAAATTCATAGTATAGTTGTTGCAAACATTCTATTTTCGACCCAATAAGAGAATAATGATTGTTGCAATAATATTTTGGTTCTAACAAAAAAATTCCTTTTGTAAATATAGTTGTTGTAATCATTTTATCATGATCAAAGAATAGATTATATGTTTAAGAACATGTTAGCAACAATCATAATCCGAATCATACTATGATCCTCTTAAAACATGGTTGTTGCAACTATGTTTTTTCTCTGCGTGTGAGCAGATCAGATGAAAGGACTTTAAGAGCATTCGAGAGAAAGATTCTTCGAGTACCGAATACGGTGGAATGATGAACCGACATACGGTTGTAGCGCCAACTAAGTAAGTAAGTAAGATTTCTTTTTGGGTTTAATTGATAAAAATTGACTACAATTTACATAAACTTGAGGTATATTTTTAGCATGTGGGAATTAATTCAGTAAATCGGATACAATAAAAATTTTAATTTGGCAGAAGAAAAGACGGACCAATTGGTGCTTTTACATAGAGCTGAAAGAAAGAAATTAGTGAGAAAAGTAAACTAAAGTTGAGGTTTCTTAATTAATGAAAATTTGAAGGGAAAATATGTTTAAAAATCTTTAAGCTATGATATTAAATGCTATTTAAAAATTAATTTTGCCTTATATTAAGAAAATAATTTCAAACATTTAGAAATAATTTAATGAAAAATGTGCGCACTGCGTACTTTGCAGAACACGTTAAAAAATTTTGTAAATTATTTTTACAAGCACCATGAAAAGCATACAGCTATTAGCATTTGCTTGCTTGATTGTTTTTAGCGTGTAGCCTCGTTACTTTTTCGCTTTTCTCTTTTGACTTCATCCGATGTAGGTCTTACTTCCTTGCAGTCTTTTAACACTGAACTGATTTTTGTTTCATAACTTTGTTGTTGCGTTTTGTGTCGCTACGTAGGAGTTTTCTCTCAATGCTCCGTAGTTTGCTCCGTGCCCATAGCCGGTTATACCTTATTAGAAATATAATTGGTTATCCAGGGTTAAATCGAATGAAAACCGCGGTTACTTCCCGTACAGAGTGACTTTATGAAATCAGTAAAATCTCCTTAAATTCCACAAAAGTTAGTACAATGACTTCAAGTTTGGCAAATTAATTAAACACAACGAACTTGAATGTTTTGAAATTTTGTTAAAAAATCTTAAAGTTCCACCCACCTCCCATATAAAGTGACGTTATCATCATAGCAAAACAGCAATTCCATTTTAAACGTACCGAAACAATCAAAATTACGGAATGACCATCTCCGATTTGGGTAAAATTTGCATGGATCATCACTGACGGACATAAAAAACTTAATTTGGAGGAGAAAAGTTTGGCGTGATTTTTGGTGAAGTTCAGGGTGCACAAAATTTGCAAAAATTGGCAAAAACGTCATATCTAAAACTCATATCTTAAACACTTCCTAACCGAATATTAAATTTGAACAATTCCATTATCACATGTTACGAATCACGTCAAAAATATACACTGAAAAAACGAATAACAAAAAAACCACCCTTACATATCAAGTTTAAGGAAAATCCATCCAGTAATTTTTACGTGATGCGCGTACAAACAGACAGACAAAAATTTTTTAAATAACATTTTGTGAATCCATATCCTTCCAATCCGGTTTATTAACTCTGTCAAGGACCAGATGAATTTCAAAGACCCCTGAATGGGTCGACGTAAAATCCGATTAAGAATTTAAAGAATGCTCAGAATCGGCTCTTGGATCAAAGATGGAATAGCTTTTATTGATGATAAAAATTTGTATTGTTTTTTCAATTGTACCTCAAATTTATCTAGCCATCTAGAAAAAAACTGAAAATCGGTCACGTAGTTTATGGACGAACCCTATTTTTACCCTATTTACTTATAGGTACTTACATTAGAACTTTATCAATCAATAATTTCGGATTGTATTCCATATCACTGACTACATAGTCACTTGTGTTTGTCCTGTTGATTATTGTGCTTGTACGAAAGCACTAACGCACTGCTCACCATTTGTAACATTTGTTGCAGACCATAAAAGTGTTATTCCTCTTCATTGTTGCTCTGCTTTTTGAAAGGTTTACAACAATGTGATGAAGTGTTTATGACTCGTAAAAATTTCTTTATTTATTAACCATAAATGACAGCTGTCAACAAGCTCTAAAAAAACAAAAACCACAACAAGTTGGACCAATCGTTGCCAACTCCTATTCATAACGCATACCATTCAAATTCATTTAAATGTATGGGTGAGTGAGTTTAAGTTGGCATGATGTTTGAAAGAGAGTGTGTGTTGGGATACTCAATAAAATGTCCTTAAGGGAATATTGCTTATTTATATTTTTGGGTGTATGTGTGCTGTGTCTATATTCTCCGGATTTTTGTACCAACTTTATCTTCATCGAACACTTCATCGAACACCGCGATTGTTATTGTTTTTTGTGGGGCCTCATGCTCAGATATTTGGCGCTCATGTGTATTTGTGCGTTGCTGACGAGTGGTTTCATCAACTTTCTATCTGTATATAAGTATGTTCGCCAGTTGTTGGCATTGTTATCGTGGAATAAGCTGTCTTATTGATGGTGCCTTAAACGGGCTTTCTTTCATGAAGTGTCCTGGCTTTAGTGGTTTTGGTAATGTCTCAATTGTTGTTGCAGACTTTCGTATTGTTGTTAACAGAATTTGCGTTACGAGCACGGATAAATGTTGAATATTGAGTAAATTTCATGAGTTTCCGATAAAGTGTCTGGGATACTTTGAAAGGTTAACAAGAGTTTATCAAAGCTTCTGTTAGCTATTTTCCTTGAGATATTCTTGGAATTTTAGCAAAAAAGTAAAATCAACTACGAACACTATTGTGAGCCGATTTGATGAAATAAAGTTTTTACATGGATTTTTTATTAGAGGACAAAAAAACAACTCAAGGGTTATGTTTTTGTTGTGAAATAAAATTTAAGCTCCTGTTTTAATTTTTTAAAATTTTGTACTGAGCACACCTAATTATTCCTTTTTTTTTAACTGATACCAAAAGTAAAGACAAAAAACTGATACCAAAAATTAATTCTTGTCATGCAAATTTTGAATGATGTCTAGGTGACAGCACATCCTGCCAACAAAATGGTATTTATATTATTGACAATTTAGCTTTATACTAACATTAAAAGCTAGACAAACTTTGCCTTTGACATTATGTGTTGTTATGCCCAGTATTGTCGCAAGTCTATAGTGAAATTTTATGAAAAATATTTTTGAAGAATTTAAACCTCTAGCGCCCTTTTTGTGATGTTTTTTAAGCCATTTTGAAAAAAAAATTTAAAAAAGTTATTTTCTTGGGCACTATTGGTTTTCTTATATTCTCCCGCAAGTGCAAGCAATAGGTTGAGTTTCATTGGTGTGTGATTTAATGTTCGAAAGTCTTACCGAAAATTTGGGCTGCTGAAAAAGTGGCACGCTACCTTTTCCAACGCTCACAAAGTGTTACCAGTAAAACTGCACTTGTCAATTAAGGTCGAATAATTCCAAAGCTATTTGGTATCGCAAATAAGGGTTGTATGTATATTAGGGTGGGCCAAATTGTTCGGGTCAGAAAAAAAGCGAAAGGCGTATAGAGAAAACGAAATCTACGCAAAATTCTAAGAAAACTTCCCCAACAATCTAGGCGTTTGAAATTATAAGTAAAACTTAGCTCCCACCGAAAGTCATAAGGATTTAAATTTGTGCACTTAATAGTTAGCGTTCAAAAAGTAATAGTGCGTTCATTTATGGTACACAGCAAACACAGTTAGATTTGAACCAGGGACATCCAGTTTGTAAGCTTACTACGTTATCGACTGGGCTATTTCGCTATACGGAACAAAAGAACAAGCATATGAACCTAATAGCTTAATACTGAGTTTCAGCATTGCAATATTTCTTTGGTTTAAAATTTAAACTTTAAATTTTAGTACAGAAAAGTTTTAATTATGGGTTAGTATCTGTGAAAGTTTAAATGTTAAACCTCAAGGTTAAAAAATATGCAGTAGTATTTTAGCTGAACTAAAATTTATTCCAGGATTTCTAACCGTGCATACAAACTATATTACCAAAGTTTAGTGTTATGCGACCTAAACCGACTAAAATATAACATTTTTATTAATTTGGGGGCGGCTAAAGGGGGTGTGGCAACAAATTTTTCTAAACCATCTCGTACCTGAAGCAAATCGATTGCCAAAGTTTGAGGTCAATCACCGATTGGAGTCTATAGGCATCACACAGACAAACAGACCGTGTTTTGTTATTTGTATGGAAGTATATGGGAAAATCTTTAAAATGTCATATCTCCGGAATAACTGTTCCGATTTCGTATAAACTTCACACAAACCATATACAGACCATCTCTAACGTACCCTGAAATCGGTTGAAATCGGTCTACCCGTTTCCGCAGTTAGTGGTGTCATCAAAATGTACACTTCATTTTTTTTTATACATGCAATTATACATAGATTCACATATATAGATATTTTTATTTTTTAATTTATAATAGTATTCATTCAGTAACGGATTTTTCTATTTTTATTCACGGTTTTATTGAGCTGATTAATTGTGCGCTGTGAGAAAAACATAATTGGGAAGCCATAAAGTGATCGTACACTGTCCAAAAATAATAGACAAATATTTTTAAATAATTTTAAAGATAAAATATCCTTTAAGATTTATTAATAACATCTCTAATATAATTAAAGTTGCGTCCGCTGTCTTCAAAATAGTGTCGTTGGTGAACATTTTTTTGTGAAAAAAGCTAATAATTCTGACTAGTGTCCGACCGAAACTGGAATTTTTGCCATTTTATAATATTTGGTCAAAACCGGAACTGGTTATTAATTTAATATAAATACGTATTATTTGAATATTGAAGTTTATAATAACTAATTGAAATTTAGTATAATAATAAATGAGGTAACTTTTTATTTTGTTTGTTATTACAAAAGCATTGCATACTGTATATCTTCAGTACACGCTCAAAATGGTATGCATCTCCAATGTACATTTTTATAGAACTTCAAAACAAAGAATTTTTGTTTTGTTTTAAAGGTTTAGTATTATAAAAATAGAAATATTTCGTTTTCTTTTCCTTTATTACACAAACACAGAGTTCGTTCAGAAATTCAATTATCAATTTTTGGCCTCAGTACCTATAAAACTTTAACATTAATTGCAATAGAGATGATAAAATCGAAAATGGTAGTATCGAACGCATAAAATTAACCAAAATGTTTTGCGTTAACACAAGAAATCAAATTATAAACGAATTCATAATTTTTATTTTGTACAATGCGTTGTAAATATTTTTATATTTGAATTAAATGACTAATGTTAGAAGTTTTTACCAAAAGTTTCGGCTAGTTTCGGCTATTCGGCCATATTGAGGCCAAAACTGGCCGAAACTGACAAAAAGGGCCGAAACTGGCCGTAACCGAAACCGAAACCGAATATTCGGTCGGACACTACTTCTGACATAACCTTTAATCTATTTTGTTTTTTTTCTTAAAAATGCGCTTTAAATAAGCTTTTAAAAAGTCGGCCGTAGAAACGTGTAAATTTTTACTGTCTAATTCTTGTAAATGAATAAAACTTGTGTTGATAATTTTTGTTATATAGTTTTACGAATATCTCTTTCTTTGGGTTTTTTTTTCTTTGTAATGAATAAACTGCTGTTGACCAAGAATTTTAAATGTCTGAAATTTTTTTCTTAATGCTACTTTGCTCTACGTGTTGGGCTCACATCAAAATACATTTGAAATGGCGTATAGAAATCAAAGTGGATTTTTTTACTGTTAAGTAATGTCATTTTGTAACTGAGAACAAGGATTAGGAAATACGTTTATACAATTGTATGGTGAGACATTCAGAAAATCCTATCGTACAGTTTTTGAAAAAATGTCTTCAAACTTTAGTTTCGATTTATTTAAAATGGGTTTCTTGCACGTAGAGCACATGAATCCCCGGACTACAAGATATTTAAAGTGTGCTACCTTTTTTCACTCACAGTTCACAAATGTTACTTTAATAAAGACTCTGTTCGCAATTGGTCACCTATTTCAGACAAGTTAAATGTCAAAACAAACGAAATGTGTGCAGACATTTGGCAAGTTGCAACTGTCTCGTTTCGTCTAGTTAGCCAAATGTATTTAATTTCATTTGATTTAATTGATTTGATTGTTTTTTGTTGAACTGCTGCTACCCGAACTGCTATGTCTGCTTTTTTTATGTATCTACAATTTTATAACATTTCATCAAATATTTTAACAGTGATGTAGAAAAAGATGAAAAATACGTTGTTTTTTTTTTAGTTTAAGTGACAAAAATCTGTTATCAATAGGGTTTATAGGGTTTTTTAATTTTTACTCTGTTAAGTTTTATAAGTGCTAATGATGCTTGACTTCTTTTGAGAAAATATGTCGCACTGATAGCTCTTGCAAGCAAATCTTATCTTTATAGTCAATTGCTACAACAAATACATGCATTCTATTTTTATTTTTTAATTCTTATAATATCCCAGTGTGCCATACGGATCCGTTTCGAATTGAATATGGATCTGCTTATTCGTATATTTTACTAAACCACTTTGGATCCAAAACTGATCCGTTTTCGCATCAAATTCCTCTCAAAACGCGAATTGTTTTTATTTCATATAAGAATCCGTATATTTTTGACCACTGCAACTTGCGAATTCTCTGTCAAAAACCTATGCCAAACATTATATATTTAGACATCAGTTCAAATTCACTTTATCAGCAAAAAAATAATTTGTACTCTTATTACTCGTTTATATGTAAAGGCTTGGCTTAAATGTGCAACACATAAAATCAATATTTTTTTTGATTTTTCTAAAATCAAAATTTTTTGGTTTTTCTAAAATCACCAATAATCACAAAAATTCTTAAGTTCAAATAAATGTACGGAAAATAGTGAAAGCTTCACACAAAATACAGATAATTCGCAAGTTGCAGTTGTGAAAAATTAAATATTTTAAATTTCACATTTTTTGGGATTTTTTTCGTACAAATGCCCAAACTCGAAATTTACAAAATGTTACACAACTAGTAAAAAATTTCATAACAACCAAGATAGGCAACGTAACAACATATTTATTTGTATTTCTATTAGTTGTTTTTGCAAATTTGTGCTATTTAGCTTTATTTTGTTACAACAAGACAGAAGGTTCAATTTTTTTTTTAAGTAATATATCACAACTCTGGTACTTTCCTCCGATTTTTATGTTTGATAGCTCATTTAAAAGAACAATTAAATAAAAAACGAAGTACACACCAGTTATTTTAAAAATATACTTCATGCATTGTTCTTATGACTTCTTTGATTAAATATTAATAAAAACTCTTCTGAAACGCTTATTCAACTATCGGGCTATAGAACGAATTCTAAAAGTACGTTTTTTGATAAATTGAATACGTTTTTGCATAAATCTAACACTTGTTACTTAAGTGTATAGATTTATCTATAGATAAACAATTGCATAGATTGATAAACAATATAAATTCAAATTATCAAACATACGGGAACAATGTGGGTGGTTTCAATGATGACTCCCACTTATATCTTTAAGCAATTGATTATTACCTTTAACAATAAAATAATATAAAATATTTGATAACAATTTGAAAACTATCCTTTTTTACCATTGCTTTGACGGATTTATAACGAGTTCGAAACAGATACACATTCATTTTTGCGCACATTGGGATCAAGAGAAAAGAAAACAAATTACACTTTGATGTATTTATGACGATAAGTAATAACAGCTTATGTCTGATTTTAATGTTTCAACAAATCTTGCTTTAAATTTTTAATCACCATATATGTAAGTTCTATGAAAAGCTTTTTGGTTTTTGTTACAAAACCCTGGCTAGGATCTCGCTGGAAGTTTCAGATTTTGTGTGCATATGGTACAATATGCGAGCAACACAGCTATATCTATAACTTAGTTCTAATTTAAAATGACTTAAGCGATTATTGCTTCAGAGCACAGAAATATAGGTAACCTATGCATATAAAGGTGGAATCACTTTTTGCAAGTCGTTATTTGGCAATTGAAGTGTTAACATTATTCTATAGAATCAAAAAGTATGGAACGTTGGCAAAATAAAATAGCCGTCGTCACTGGCGCTAGTTCAGGCATTGGAGCGGCTATTGCTAAGGATTTCATTGCAGCTGGACTAATCGTTGTAGGATTGGCACGACGTCATCTTCTCATTGAGGAGCTTAAGAATCAGTTAACTACGGAGCAGCAGAACAGATTGCATGCCATAAAGTGTGATGTTTCGCAGCTAGAGTCAGTCAATGAGGCCTTCGATTGGATTGAAAAAAATCTGGGTGGCATTGATATATTAGTAAATAGTGCCGGCTTCTTTCTGTATGGTCAGCTTTGCACCATGAATGTTGAACTAATTCAGAATCTTTTGCAGACGCATGTTATGGGCGCGATATACTGCACCCAGCGCGCGTTTAAATCAATGAAAGAGCGTCAGTTTGATGGCCATGTTATACTAATAAATAGTATTTATGGTCGCAGGGTTCCAGTCTCCCCAGGAATGCCTACTCACAATATGAATACACCATCGAAGCATGCACTCATCGCTATTAATGAGATCCTTCGTCAGGAATTCAATGCGCTTGGAACAAAAATTAAAGTAACAGTAGGTTATTTTTGTTACTGCTGGTTTATTTTTAATTTCCATGTGTATTTTTATTCAGAGCATTAGCCCGGGAGCTGTTGATACACCTATACTTCCCGATACAGCGAGAACAATGTTAAAAGGCTGTTGGCTTAACGCTGAAGATGTCTCACAGTGCGTTATGTTCGCCGTTTCTACACCTCCTCATGTACAAATACAAGAGTTGATAGTTAAGCCGATTGGTGAAATGCTCTAGTTGTAAGATTTCTAAAATGTGCCAAAAGTGACTGAATGATTAAGTAACAATTTTAACATTATCCAAGAAATTGCATCGTTATTAAAAGTAATTGCAATGAGTTTATTGTTTAACTCTTGTTCATCATAAACGATGATTTAGGTGATTTCTTTGTTACCTTTTGTGAAAGTTTTCGGTACTAAAGATCTTCCGCAGGGTGGTGTTTTGTGCAAATGAATCTTCTCAAAACTCCAAAAATAAAAATAATATGTAAATGTTGCAATTTGCTTAAAAACAGGATAAAACATGTTTTAGTTGCAATATTTATAAGAATTGACCAATTTGCTAAAATTTAGTCATCCGTTTAAAAAAAAACGATAAGGCGGCTCCAGTACAAAACATTAAAAAAAATTACAAAAAGCCAAAGGGGGGAGGATGAGTTTTATTACACAAAAAAAAATTTTCACGATTAAAAATTTTATGTCATTATATCGGCCTAAAAACAATATATGTATGTGTATTAGGGTGATTCAGAAAAATCAACTTTATTGCAACCGAGCCCGACTGGAAATGGGATGGTTATATCAAAACAAGAAAATGAAAATTAAAAAAAATAATAATAATTTTTAGATGGTGCTACCAGCAGTTTTCTGTTTTAGTAGAAAAAAATTTACCGGAAAATCCTTAAAGTTCTAAAATTCATATCTCTCTCATTTTGGAACATTAAATCATCAAATTTTGGATACTAGTTTTTTTTAGCCTATAGAATGTTAAAAAAGAGAGTCGGTGGTAACTTTAGTTACCACGGGAAAAACAAATATTTTTTAATAGGAACATATTCCTAGACGACCATTTTTCATTCTTTTTTTAATATTATATCACAGACTTCGACTTAACTTGAATCGTTCAGTTAATTTACTGTTTATTTATGGAAAGCATTATTTGTAGAACTTTTCATTTTAGTTTGTAATAGCTGAAAAAGTAAAACAAGTGGAATGAAAAGTAAATACAAGTGTAAGTACTCGAATCCATAAACTTCGACGCAAATGAACAAGGTAATGTGATATGTGACTTATGTTACTATAACAAAATAATATCAAAACGCTGTATTACTTTTCAATAGAAACCGAAGCTTCAGTTGACTAGAAAAGTTTAAGGTTATCTTATCTAAGGAAGATAAACAGGAAGCTATACCACCCATAGGACTTCGTGCACGTTATCGAGAAAACTATTTAGTTGGAGAAAAATTGAGGTATGTTTTCTAATTATAAGTCGTATTTTTTTTATTTTTCAATAAAAAAAACTAGATAAAACCTAAACTTGAAGTTCTTTATATTTCAAACTGAGGTTAGGATTCAGCTGCATTTCATAATGATTTCATAATGATTCAACATGACCATCATAATGACTTTACATGATTTCATAATGATTCAACATGACCAAACAAGAACAAATTTATGAAGTCTGAAAAAAATTTAAAAGATATCTCATTTAACTTGGTTAATTGAACTTAGGTCTTACTATTTTCGTAAGTCTTTTGAATTCGAGGAACTATGCATACAAAAAATCAATTTATAGTCACTAGTCAGTTTGTAATATTTCCACCAGTGGAGTAATAATAAACGTTTTTACTTTTTTATACACATGAATTGTTTTCTTCCTTTTCGTGTTTTTGGGTTGAAATTTTTAAAGTGAAAACTTCTTTAGGCGCGTTGAACGATTTTGGTAGAGGGTAAATCATTGGTTTGCATCATCGTATTTTTCCAAGGAAATCGTCCACAATCGGAAGCAAGCTCACAAAGAAATCACTTGGCAACTCCTGAAATTAATGCATATAATCTGTTTGTTAGTATAAAAATACTTAAATTAGGTTGCAATAAGATGTTTGCAACCAAAACTTATTATTAGTTCGGTTTACATTGGTATATATATGCCTTTAAAGTTTGGCAATGTCTTCAGTTGTTGTATTTGTCAACATTTTTGAAAAATTTGCTTTTACTCAAACAGCTGCTATTCATGGTGAGATTTAAAAATGGATCCATCTTCTTCTTTTTCTTCTTTTTTCTGCTGGAACTTCGTTTACAAACAAGAAAAATAATGTATGGATTGAGTGTTTTAACATATTAATCTTTAAGTTGTGATAAAGGCATATGTTGAACATTCAAATAATTACATGCATGCTCTTATTTTATTACATATCGTCAAACAAAGTTTGACAATTTTCACACTTGTTGTATTTGTCAGTGGCTTTTTATTTTCACCACTGCGGCATTTTATATTCAGAGTTGTCAACTATGGCTGTGTGTCAATCGGAAAGTTTTCAGTCGTGGTAGGATAGAAAATATCAAGTTGAATAAAATTTGTGCGTGTTATAATAAATTTGTCTTTTTTGCTGTGTCAAATGGACGATGAAATTTTGACAATTACAAATTTTGACGTTTCACATTTCGGTCGTGTTTTAGCGCAAATTTTTTATTTTATTTGCATTTTATCAATTTGCGACATATTTGATTCGAGAGCTTGTACTTGCAACATATTTCGTAAACTTGTAATATTGTAAACTTAAAAAACTTAAAAAATAACAAATTAATGAAAAAAAATTAACGAAAGTGCTTGAGTTTGGGTCTGCCTGTGTGTGGGCCAACGGTCTCCAACATCAGCAAGTGCAGCAAAGTTAAATTGGCTTTCTTTGCTGGCGAGCGTCCTCCAAGTGCCACCACCAGCAAGTGCAGTGCAAAATTTTTTGCTAGCCAACATCCTCTAAGTGCCATCACCAGTAGCAAACTAAAGTCTGCTTATCCTAAGCATTTTTTTTTAAACTGTTTAGCTTTAATTTCTTATATGAATTATATATAATTTATAAGCTATAGATATTTCTTAATTTTAGAATATTCTTTTTTTAATACACAACGCTATATAGATATGGTGAACATGTGTATTGTATTAGTGTTATGATATAAATAGATATAAATAAGCTTTAATTTTTATATTAATTCAATAATGAAATAATTTAAATAAATTACTTTAATTATATGTATTTTTGATATGGTAACACTTTTCCTTAAAATAAATAGTTTCAGTAATATATAAAAAATTTTATAAATTGTTATAAGCTCTTTACAAAAATAATTCTAATGTCATATGCCGACTGTAGCTACACGATTCGAATTCACAACGTCTAAAACAAATTTCCGGCTAACTGCGCCAACAACAATTACCAAGGATATCTACAAACAAGGACGCACAGAGAAGAACAAGATCATAGCGGAACTTTTAGAAATTTTTGATTTTCATCCTACATGTTGGAGGTGCTGCAGTATGAGCTTTCGCACATCCTACATGCCCGTCCGACCTGTCAAATCCATCCTACATGTAGGATAGTCCGAAACCCCCTATTAGCATGAAAATTCTTATATAGCAGTAAGGCGGTCCGTGGCAGGACAACGTCTTCCAGGGAATACTAATATTTTATATATAGGTTTTCGCTTCGGTCGGCAGTCCTCTCACTGCTATACTTTTTTTTTATTTACAAAGCCATTATTCACATCAATTTTGATAGAAAATTTTCGAACATGACCTCTGCCTTTGTTTGTTTTTAAATGTAGCAGTTACTTATCATCGTTCTTACTTCTTTTGTCAGATTGAGATCCTCGTAATTAAACATAGTTGAACCAGATCTGCTGAAGTCTTTTGAAAATGCCTTTTCCAAATTCATTAATAGTTAGTCGACAAGAGCTGCACAAACTTTTTGGGTATTTATTATTAGAAATATCACACTAATCATTCATATGCTCCTTTATTACGTTATATGATTTTAAGTTAATAAGAAATACTGGGAAGGTTTATTTTAAAATATGATTTTTTTCTTACATGGAGAACATACATTCGTCCGGTTTTCTTCATGATCGAATTTATGTTCTGGATGCGAAGTGTACGTTATTTATTGACAGAAATATTGATCTGATTGATCAATTGATCTGATCCATATTAAGATAAGAACTTTTTACTGTAAGAAATTATTTGATGACAATTTTATTAGTAATCGGTGAAAGTCTTGCGGAAATACAATCTTTAAAAAAGCTATTGTAAAAAAACTCTTATGCTTTGAATTTCTGCGTGTTACCTATCAGTTATAAATGATGCCATTATAATTTTATAAATATTTGTAAATAAATAATATTATTTATAACCATTTATAAATATATTTGTGTTCATGGGTAAGGGTGTATGTGTGTATGTATATACCCACCGGGAAAATGAGAATTAATTCTTAAAAAAATCGGGAATTGAATGGATTCTTGTGCTTGCATTTTAGAATGTATTCCAAAGAATATATAAATTTAAAGCAAAACCTATGAATTAGAATCAATAAACAAAAATTTTACTGATTCGTTTTTATTGCTGCAGGAATCGATTATGATGTATACAATAAAGTAAATGTTGTTAGATTCTTTTCTTGCTTTTATGATAAGTGAAAAACAAATTAATTCTGAAACAAATTCTGCTATAAGCGAAAAAAGAGTCAATCTGTTATGAAGTATATTTTCTGTTTGTTGTTGTTATTTTTGTTTTTTCAGATATTTTTGAGAAACGGTTGCTCTATTGCTTTCCTTTCACGTGTTTCCTAAAAATTTTACTTTCTGTTTGATTTGTCAGCGTTGAAGGAACAAACTGCTTCAGAAGACACGAAAATTTTAATAATGTATTGTTTGGTAAGTTATGAAAAACCATCGCTCTTCACTTGTTTAAATCATTTTCAATGTTTTTTTTTAAATGCAGAGTGCCTTTGCACGGAAGGGTACAACCAGGAACAGTCCCAAAAAGATATCAAGGAAGCATAAGCAAGTCAAAATCTATATATTGTACTATAAGGAAATTTGAAGCAAAACGGAAGGAACAGCCTACATCATGAACATCAATATTTTTGCATTAAATGTGGTATTATTATAATTGTTTGGTCGTCTATCTAAATATTATTTATTCTTTCTAATTACCTAATAATTATCTGTATTAATTTGAATAATTCTAATGTAATTTTTTATTAATTATTTAAAAAAGAATAAAAGATTTTCAATTCTGCCATTCAAACCTATGCATTATGGAATTCATTCATGTATATCTATTCCAAAAGGGCTTCTTAGCGATTCATACTTTTCTCATATTAAAAAAATGCATACTTTTTTTATTTAAAAGAATCCATTTTATAAGCGAATAATAGGATCGATTTCAGCAGTGATTCAAGTGGAAGGCAGAAAAGAATGTACTACTTTTTGTAGGACATCACAATGTAAAAAATAATCAATTCTAGAATCAATAATTGGAAAAGTGAATTGATTCTTTTTTCATACACAATTGATTCTTTTTTCCCGGTGGGTATATATTAGGCCGGGCCAATTTGTATGGAGCCGAAAAATTCGATTAAAGCCACCCCCTGGGATGATTCTATGGACAATTCTAAGCAACTTTGGTGAAGGAACCATAGGTCTATCTCGATTTTCGAGTCTCCCACTTTTCAAAAAATGATTTTTCCCCTATAACATCATTGATTCAAAATTCGATTTTTTATTCATCGTTATATTATCTTTTTTATGTGTATATGGGGGGTTTTTGGGGTCAAGAAATTCATTTCTGATCTTTATTTTTACCTATGACCACCGCCAGAGGGCGTTTCATGCCTATTTTAACCAAAATTATTTCTGCTGCTTTGCGGACTTTTTATCTCTGACATTTATTGTTCTTAATTTTAAGTAAGTCAATTGTTTATATCCGCACTGAACAAACTCGTCGCCCACCGCAAACTGCATTGATGTGTATTGACGGTCGGCGATGGGTTTGTGTTGTTGATGTTCCGTGCGGCCTTTTGACACTTGCTGTCATATGTTTAGTGATTTTTCTCCCGTTCTGGCTTTTCTCTCGCATTCCTTTAACCGCGTTGGTTCGTTTTTTTGCGTATGGAATTTAGTTGGTTTTAAATAAATAAAATTAAAGTAAATTAAGTACAGAAATTGTGTTCGTATTTATAATACAAGAAACGTAACTAATATAAATACAATTCTCATCATTTTTACCATTGCGTTTTTACCAATTTGCAGGTGGAAAAAATATATTCGAACCAAATGTTTTAAAATATACTAATTTCAGTTATTTTTTAAGTCTTATGTATGCAATGGATCTAAATGCATTGCCGTCTACATCGCAAACCGCAACAACATCAACAAGTAACGAAACTCATTTGAAGCATTTGCCTTCGCACGATGTTGCTGTTTTTGGTGCATCTTGTGATTTGAGTGGACTCAATCTGCCAACGAAACAGGATATTTTAAGATGTTTTTTTTTCTTGGCCGAACGTGCTAAACTCGAAAACAAAATGTTTTCGTATAAAACATTCGTACCGCACGTAACAGAAAAATTGATTGAAATTTGGAGTCAACTTAATGTTGAAATTATAACAAAAAAAGTGTTGGTAGAAAATTGGGTACATTGATTGACAAGTATCAAATCGAAACTAAACATCCAAAAATCGCCACATTCAGAACGTTCGTGCAATCTACAAAAGAGTTATTTTACATCGGCAAATGTCAATGTGACTTGAAGGCAGCATTATGCTCATGTGGATTGATTCCAGATCATTTGAAAGAGTTTATGCGAGATCAAAATAATGTCAGAAGATTGACGATACCGGAATTCGTGCCAGAAGTTGAAGAGCCAGCACCAACGTCAACAATAATACCAACAAGCGTTGAAGAGACCCATTTAGCATATGAACCAAGTACTGATGCAGATGAGCCAAGTTCAAATCCACAAGATGTTCCGCCACTGATACGAGGACCGTATACTCCCAGATACGATGCTTCGAATTTCGCTGCGATGTGTGATCGATTTGGTGTGTCAGATAGAATAGCAGCAGCACTCGCAACATCCCTTATGCAAGACATTGACGTAAAAGATGCACATGGCAATCCGATCATCATGGATAAAAATAAAGTGCGTCGAGAAAAAGCCAAATGCAGAGAAGAATTGCTTCGTAAGCAGTATGATGCATCCAATTTGATAGCATTTTCATTCGACGGCCGAAAAAATGATGCTTTAACAATGGAAAAAATCGATGAGAAGTTGCATCCAAGGATGGTGAAAGAACCACATCTAGTTGTTTTGAAGGAACCAAATTCTCGATTGATAGGCTACACAAAAGTCGAAAATGAAGATGCTGAACACAAATTGATGACATTGAATGGATTCTTCGTCGAAAAAGAAATTGCTCTCGATGCATTAATCGGCATATGCTGTGATGGTGAGCCAACAAATACTGGCGTAAGAAATGGGATTTTGCGTCGATTTGAATTGCATTTAAATAGACCGCTGCATTGGTTTGTATGCCTTCTGCACTTCAACGAGCTGCCATTTCGTCATTTGTTTAACACTTTGGACAAATCATCGACCACTGGACCACGAACAACAACCGGAACGTTGGGCAAACAAATTGAAACGTGTGAAAATCTTCCGGTATGTATCATTTTTCACATCGATTTTTTCCATTATTAAATGGTAAAATTGCATTTAATTCATCTAATTTCTTTTTTTTCAGCTTATAGATGAATTCGAGATAATCGTGCTAGAGAACATGCCGCCTGATTTAGATCCATTTGAATTATCCACCGATTCAAAGTACCTATACAAAATGGCCAATGCAATTTCGAATGGTGTTGTTCCTGCGGATTTGTCTCACATTAAACCAGGACCAATAGCACATTCACGTTGGCTCACCAAGGCGAATAGATTGTTGCGGTTGTATGTGTCAACTGAAAATCCATCAAGGAATTTGAAAATTCTGGCAACATACATAATGAAAGTGTATGTGCCGATGCACTTCAACATCAAGTACTATAATTCGGTGGTCTTCGGTAGTGTATTATTTCACAAATTCATTCGTTGGACACAATATTTGGATACAAATCTACGCCAAGTTGTGAATAATGTCATTAAAGACAATTCATATTACGCACATTCCGAAAATATTCTGTTAGCGATGTTATTTGATGATAAAAAAGAGACACGAAACATCGCAATCAAGAAAATTTTACACTACCGAAGAAATCTGTACGACCCGGCACATCTTAGAGTTTACCAAAAACCTTTGATAAACTTCAATTGTACAGATTATACGAATATGATTGATTTAAATAAAGATGATGTCTTATTCGAACCACCGTTTACGCATACCATTCCGTATGATCATTTGGAACAATATATAGAATACGATGATCCACCATTGCCTGATCCAAGAATTCCGGTACACATACAAGCAACGGAAAGACATGTTCAGTTGCTGGCTAGCGTTTCTAAACGTGTTTTACAAAAAAATCGACACAGTGTTATGGCAATTACATCAGAAAGCCGTGCAAAATACCCCAGACTGGAAAGCAAGAAAGACTTTCAAAAATAACTTATTTCGCTTTTCTTCCACTAAATTAATTTTTTTGTTTTTTTTTGCACATGTTCTTAGTTTTTAGGTTGAATTTCTGTTGACAAAAAATAAAATAAAGATCAATATTACCGAAAAAAAATTAAATTTTTCTCAGAAAATAGACGAAAAATAGTTAAAATATGCATGAAACGCCCTCTGGCGGTGGTCATAGGTAAAAATAAAGAAAATTTTTTGAAAAGTGGGAGACTCGAAAATCGAGATAGACCTATGGTTTCTTCACCAAAGTTGCTTAGAATTGTCTATAGAATCATCCCAGGGGGTGGCTTTAATCGACAAAAATTTGGCCCGCCCTAATATATATATATATATATTTATTACATATAGACATATGCATTGTTTGCAATAAAACAATATAAATTCTTCATTACATTACGCATAAATGTGCTCTAACGATCGAGATGTACACATTCCCTGTTTCACAAAAAATTAATCTTATCAGGAATATGTAAAATGTGGATATCTTTAAAACAGGAGCAGCTAGGTTTTCATTTCAAACGGATTTTTCACATATAATCATCAAGAAATAGAGCCCGGCTTTCAGTTGTTGTCGACATTTTTATGCTACCTATCGTTACTTCCTGCCCAACGTGTTAAAGTGAAAAAAAAAGAAAATTAAAAACATCTTTTTCATACTTAAGTTGCTATAAATTATTCCATGGTTAAAAATACCCAAAAACTTTAACTATTTTTACTTGACTAATTAAAATCTTTTAGAAAACCGATTCAAATAGGTTCCTATCGGTAGTACTTTTTTAGATATTGTATTAAAAGTTATGACACCGATTAATGCCATTTTTTGCTATACTTAGGGCCGCTTTCTCAATGTCCGGCTAAGCACTAATCAGAACTTTAACCAGCAGTTAGCAAAAAAGCCCTTTCTCAATGTTTGGTTAAGGTTGAACTGTCAGTTAAGTGCTGATTAAGTTAACGGCAAGTTGTGGTTTCGGTTAGAGCCATTTTAGGGTAAATGATTTCGAAGATGCTGTCAAACTTTAAAATTTAAGATGGCGGATAGAGTTGCCACCTAGATTTTTTATTTTTGCGAATTCTTGTAATTTTGAAATTCTGACAACGGATTTGATTTCGAATATAATGTCACAGTTTTAAAATTTAAGATGGAGGTTAGGGTTGCCACCTAAATTTTTACCACAGTATTGCCACCTAATAATATGTATTTTTAAGAGTTTTAAACATCATTTATCAGTGTTAAGGGGTCGCTGATTTTGAATCTTAAATCAGAATTTTAAAATTCAAGATGGTGGATAGGGTTGCTACCTTAATTTTTTTTTTAGTTTTATAAATTCGGGGCTGGCAAAAAAATGGTACACCAAAAATGGGTCGCTGAATCCGAATCCGTCGTCAGAATTTCAAAATTATAAAATTTTGAAATAATAGGGTTGCCACCTAATAATATATGTTTTCAATAGTTTTAAACGTCATTTATTAGTGTTAAGGGGTCACTGATTTCAAATCTAAAGTCAGAATTTTAAAATTCAAGATGGTGGATAGGGTTGCCACCTTAATTTTTTGTAGTTTTATGAATTCGGGGCTTTAAAACTATTGAAAATATATTTTATTAGGTGGCAGCCCTATTATTTCAAAATTTTATAATTTTGAAATTCTGACTACGGATTCGGATTCAGCGACCCATTTTTGGTGTACCATTTTTTTCAGCCCTGAATTTATAAAACTAAAAAAAATTAAGGTGGCAGCCCTATCCACCATCTTGAATTTTAAAATTCCGATTTTAGATTCAAAATCAGCGACCTCTTAACACTGATAAATGATGTTTTATATTCAAAGCTATACTTGATTCAAAATTATCAAGCTGAAGCTAGCTTGAACTTGTATTTTAAGCAAGCGCTTGAAATAGACTTCAAGTAGGCTTGTGCAGTTCCCTGATTTGCAGCACAAAATCAAAAAATATGTAAACACGTGACAGCTGATATGATGTTTTTACGTATTCACAATTCAAAAATTCACAATTAGTCATCTAACCGACAGTTTCTTAACCAGCACCTGGTGCAATCAAAATTATTTTTTTAGCTATCGTATGGTTAGCTAAGTCCTGGTTAAGAGCTAGACTAACCGGACATTGAGAAAGTGGCCCTTAAACTTATAGTTCGAAACAGAGGGAGATGAACCTTACCCCATGCCATACCATTTGCTTTTTGTCTTGTCCCAAGAAATCAAGTAGCGCCGAACTTGAAACGTTGATCTGGTACACCCTATATAATCCCTCCGCCCGAAATATACACGTTTCATTAATTTTTCTATGTTGAATGTCATCATTTTGGCGCAGCCGCGGCTGCCATTTTGTCGACATTTACGCTATTTACACTTAAGTGCTAATCAAAAGTTTAAATATTTTACATGTTTGCGTGCTTAGAATGAATGAATGAATTATTTATTTAAATAAAGGTTGATGTGAACTTATAAGTATTACAATACAATTAATATTATTTTAACATTATTATTGAATAAATCAAAATTGACATAACCTAAATATGTTGTGTGTCAGATTAGTTTGAATCATATTAAATTTATAAACATTTAATTAAAGTGTTACAAAAAACAAGTTTTATTAATTAAATTCAGAGATAATTAATTGTCTATATTTTAAACAATAGATAAAAATTTATATAAAATAAAGTAATTTTTGCCATTTAAAACTTCGTAAGTTTTGCCTAACGTTAGTGTTATTTTACCAAAATAACGTTATCTTATGTTTAAAAATATCGGGCAAATACCCAAAAGGTGATGTGTGTTTTCATATTCTTGCAGTGTGCACACAATAAAACTATTTTCCCCAAATCTACCTATATTTAAGTTGAGTAAACCACCTCTACATCTGAAAATCAAACAAACAAAATGAGCTGAATTTGAGTCGACAAAATAAGAAGGAACATCGGACGATACAAATGATGAAAACGCGAGACTCTTGCACTGTAAATATGTTAACATCTAATAATCTCAATGCCTGTAATAAACGGTCATGGTGTGACGGCAAATCAGACCTCGAACTCACAAAATCAAAACTAAAACCAAAATCACTAGATAGAGTCAGTTATAGCGTTAACCAGAAAGTATTTTGTAACGTTGTCTCAGCAAGAACTCGTGAAAGCCTGTTTAAAGGATAATTAATAATTTTTCTCCGCCAGACCCGTTTTATGTGTAGCATATAATTAGGAGTATTTGCTTGTAGCTTTAACATTTTTTATGAAGTAGCGAAGTAACTTCTCTACTTGCTCATACTGTTTGAAACCCCAAATTTCAGCGCCATAAAACATAATAAATTTGACTGCAGCGTTAAAAATTGCAAGTTTGTTCGATAGAAATATTTAAGGATATTGTATATAACTTAGCCACGATGCGTTAATAGCGGTTTTAGACGACACTTTTTTAGCGTCAAGATGCTTGTTGAAGGACAATTTATAAGTTAATTTATAAGTTATAAGTTTCCCAAGTATTTGTATTCTTTAACTATTTCAACTAACTCTCTAGCACATGTTCTAAATATCATAATTTTTGATTCAGTGAGATTCAGTTTTAGACACCATTGGCCGCATTCAGCGCAGACAACTGTTGTGAACTGTAATGGTGGCACTACCTTAGTAAGCGATGTTTTTCTCTGAATGTGTTGCTACTCTACACGTCAGAAATTCAATTTAATTCAATTATATATAATTTTTACGTAAATTTGACTCAACTGCAAAGTTTTCCCACTTAAATTTGCTTTGTTCTTTCTATGTTTTTTACTTTAACAGCGTCAGTAGCAGCATCTGACAGTTAACATAACAGTTGTGATCATGTAGCATAGAATTTTTCGCTCGATTAAATGGGGTATACTACCTGATCACTTTTAGTGAGCGCTATCAAAATTGCACCATTTAGCGAATTTTTACACAACAGTTACAAACTGTTGTCTTCGCTGAATGCGGCCATTGAATGCAATAGTTGTACAAAGCGTCAATCATACTTTGAAGTGCTGTTGGACAATCTGACAAGAGAACGATATCGTCAGCGAACAGAAACACTTTAATAACCGTGCCCGCCACACATATATTACCGTGTAATTTATCATTAGGGCATCAAATCCCGGGACTTTTTACTTTACTTTTCTTAGTCCCGACAGTCCCTGGACTGCAAAGCCTAAAATCCCAGGGTTTTCAGGGTCCCGGGATTGCTTTCACTGCATAAAAATTCCAAATGATTCCAAAAAATTACAAAGTTCAATGATACAACCTAAGAAAAAATGTATGTGATTTTAAAAAATTTTTAAATTAAAACCTTTCTAAGACTATCTGTACAAAATAACACAATGGGTCTTACCAATAGTCATTTTAATGCCGACTCTAAATTTAGTGTAAGCTTTTTGACAACAAATTCTATAGAATTAATGTAAGGGCCAATATGTTAAACACATGATGCTTCCTAAGAAATACTGAAATATGACTTTAATAATACAAAAATTAAAAAAATTTTCAACTAGCTGTACAATATATGACGTGAAAATATCCAAATGTGACCTTAAAAACTGAAAAAAACAAAACTTCCTTAAACAAGCTGTACAAAATATCACAAAATTCTTACTTAGTCTTATTCTTACATAATTATGTTATTATACCAATCAATTTTTTTTAATAATATTATGAAACTGTCAAAAAATTTTACGATGCTACCTGAGCAAAACCTGAATGTGATTTTAAAGAATTTTTAAATAAAAACCTTTATTAAAGTAGCAGTACAAAATAATACAATGTTTTAAACACATAATACTTCCTTAGAAATACTTAAGTATGATTTTAATAATACTAAAATAAAAATCTTTTTTAACTAGCTGTACAAAATATAATACATAAAAAAAATATAAACCTTTCTTGAACTAACTGTAAAAATACTTAAAAAAACTTAACTTCACTTCAAAAACTTTAACTTAAAAAAACTAAAATTTGACCTCAAAAAATTGAAAAAAAAAACATCCTTAAACAATCTGTACAAAATATCACAAACTTCCTAATTAAAAACAAAAAATAAACTGGCCATTTCAGCCCTTAGAAGAACTTTGACCTAGCTTCTATTGATCAATTGTTTCTAATTAGAAACTTAAAAAACAACTTCCTAATTAGAAATACTAATATTACACTGTGGGGACGTCAAAAAGACAAACGAAAAAACCGAAACATGTTAACTTTTTTGTTGGTCAGAAAAAATAGTGGCATACTCAGTTTTTCCCAATTAGATAAAAATCTCGAGATATTTGCGATTAAAATTTAGTAACTTTTAGACCCATTTTTAGCTATATTTTACTTATTTTTGGAGACCAAAAATTTTGACCACCTCCGATTTTGCTTACACTTTCAGAATTAAGTCTACTTATGAAATAAAAACACTAATTTGAGCAAAACCATTTTTAGATTTTTTTAAAAATTTTACGTTCCTAGGGGCGTGGCAATATAAGAAAAACTTTGTATATCGAATAGTATTAACACTAGAGTACCGAAATTTAGTACAGGGGTAGGCACAATTATTAAAAGTTATGTTCAAAAGATTGGGCGTTATTGAATAAAGGGCGTGGAAATATTAGAAAAACGCTGTAACTCGAATAATATTGACACTGGGGTAGGGATATTCGATATACATCGATGCATCGGATTTACTCGATGTTTACAATTCGATACATCGACTTGATCCGATGTTTTGAAAAGCTTTTGATATACTCGATGGATCGATGTATTTTCATATAACATCGAATGAATTTTAACTACCTAATGAAATTATTATATAAAAAAACAAATAAAGAAAAATAGTTAAAAAGGAAACACTGAAAATAAGTCATTATTACTGGAATTTCTATGATTGTGGAGGCTTTTTTCGTTTTTAATTTTTGTAATAATTATGACCAACATTCTTATATATTGACTTTCATTTTAGAATAACCAATATTCTTATGTTTATTGCGTTTATTTTGTTTAAAAAACAAAAACTGAATCAGAGAATGATTGTAAAAAATTTCGTTTTTCTTTTCCTTAGTTAAGGTGCCCCCAGACTATATGTTTCATACAGATGCCATGTCAAAAAAATTACATACCAAATTTCATCAGTGTGCCAAAATTTAGTTTTTATCATTCAGTTTCTTCTTTTGTCTCCACACTATCTGACACGTCATTTGAAAATAAAATATAGCTTTTGAAATTTTTGTAAGCCGAAGGGGTCTAAAGTGTCCACCTTTGGTCATTCAAACTAAGAATAAATTCATTAAAAATCAATTTATTGAAAAAATATCTTAAAATTTGCCTTTTCTTCTATTTTCACATAAAAAATTTATCAAACTGACATTTTGTACAGATGGAAAAACATACGATATTAGAGACTGTTCTAATTCAAAAATTTACAGATGCAAATACAAACGACATTTCAAAACGACATTTTCATATGTTCCACACTATCTGTAGCTAAAAACTATTTGTAATTTTTGACGTGTCATATGTATGAAACATATAGTGAAGAGGCTCTTTTACGGATAAAAGGCGTGCGAACAGGAACAGTGGTTTTGTAAGAGCTTTTGATAAATTTAGTCATAGTTAAATTAAAAACAGTAAAGGAAGGAGCTGACTTTAGTATTGTGATGCAATGCTAGAAAAAGTACTCGATTTTTAGAAAACATCGATGTTTCTCAACGATATATCGGAAAGTATCGATGCACTGTCTCGATGCATTACATCGAAAAAACATCGATGTATTTTCTAAGTGGACACCCCTACACTGGGGTACTGAAATTATGTACAAGGGTAGGCATTATTATTAAAATTTACTGTGAATAAAGTGGGCGTTGTTGGACAAAATAGCGTGGCAAATAAGAAAAATACTGTATCTCAGTTAATATTGACACTTGGGTAATGAAAATTGGTACAGGGGTTGGAACAATTATTACAAATTGCTGTCAAAAAAGGAGGCGTTGTTTGACAAAGGCGTGGCAATATTAGAAAAACGCCTTAACTCGAATAATATTGACACTAGGATACTGAAGTAAGGTACAAGGGTAGGCATAATAATGAAAATTTACGGTCAAGAAAGTGAGCGTTATTGGACGAAAGGGCGTGACAATAAAAGAAAAATACTATTTCTATGTAAATGTTGACACTAGGGTACGAAAATTCGTTACAAGAATGGGAAAAACTGTTATCACAATCTCTAAAAAGGAAGAAATAAAAACTTTATCAAAAATAAAAACCGACTTCAAAACCACTACAAAGTAAAAAAGTAATGTTAAATTACTTTTATCATTAATTCTTGGTCAAGTTTAATATTTATTTATATATAGTATTAAATTGGAAATCTTATTATTATAATTTTTTTTTCTATTTTGTATTATTATCATAAATATATTCATTTCTCCATGAATAAAAAACCTTTAAAGTCGGCGCTTATATAACCAGACTTTTATAAATAAATGCTCCGGCTTTAAAGGTTTTTTATTCATGGAGAAATTAATATATTTACGATAATAATACAAAATAGAAAAAAATTATAATAATAAGATTTCCAATTTTATACTTTATATAAATAAATTATCAAATTTGACCAAGAATTAATGATAAAAGTAATTTAACATTTTTATTTAACTTAACTTTTTTACTTTGTAGTGGTTTTGAAGTTGGTTTTTTTTTTGTTAAAAAGTTTTTTTTTTAATTATAACGTTTTTTTAAAATAATTTTATCAACTATGTAATGATCTAATTTTATTATTTTTTTTTAAGAATTGATCTTTGTTTTTTAAAAACTAAGCATTAAATACTGTCCAAACGTTTTAATCGATACTGTGTTTTTTAGTTTTCTATAGACTTCAGCAATGTTTTGTGTTGTAAAACAAGGCATAACTACTTTGAAACTTCGTATAACGTCTTCCATAAAATTTGTTTTCTTAGGTTTGTCAAACCTGGGACTAGTCCCAGAATTCCGGGATTGTGTTTTCTAAATCCCAAAATGCCGGTATTGCCGAAGCGTCCCGAAATTGGATGCCCTTATTATCATGCAAATCATTTAAATACATTGCAAATAGAACCGGACTGAGCAAGCACCCCTGCCTACCCCCTGTGTAATATTTTAGACGATTCCGATCGTAAAATACTAAAATTTGGTACTTTAGTTAATATTTTTACACTCGAAAACTTTCCAAAAAATGGGCATGGTCGCTCTATATCTGCGAACAATTTTATCGCCCACAAACTAGTAAAAATGCTATATATCAGACGGTTTTTATCGTAAAAGAATAAAATTCGGTAATTTAGCCAATATATCTTTAACGATTTTCATGAAACTTTAGGAAGTTATTACACACATCCCAATGCAAGGGTTTTTGCATTGGAAAATAGAGCGTGGCACCTCCCATACAGAACAAATGTGAAATATCGATTAGCTTTGGAGTTTGGAGTCGAGGTCGCACAGCTTCCGAATTCGGTATTCAAACAACATTTACACGTGCTGTTTCACTGGTGACATTTTATGGGTATAGGAAGGGGGCGTAGAACCTCCCACACAACCCAAATTTGATTAATTGAGTTAAAGGTCGCACAGTCACGGAATTAAATATTCGACTACAATTTTGACAAGCAGTTTGACTGATTGCATTTGATGGGCTTTTGGAAACGAGGGCGTGGCAGCAACGCGCCGGGTTTCAGCTAGTATCATATATAATGGTTGATGTATCATATATGAGGACAAAAAATAAATCAAGGAGTATGTTTTTTTTATTGCTGTGAAATAAAACGCACTCTCCCCCATTTCGAATTTTTATAGTTTTTTCAACCCCTAATCTTTTTTTTTTATTATGACTTGATATGGTTAAATTGGCCAACCCTTTTACACACTGCAACTAAAACGTTTTTTCTCATTTTTAAACAAATTGCAACATTTACATATTACTTTTATTTTTGGATATTTTGAGAAGATTTTTGCACAAAACACTACCCTTTAGTATCGAAAACTTGCACAAAAGGCAACAAAAAGAATCACTTAAATCATCGTTTATAATGCACCAGAGTTAAACAATAAACATATTGTCGCTTTTGGCAAATTTTAGAAATCTCACAACTAGAACATTTCACCAATTGGCTTAACTATCAACTCTTGTATTTGTACATGAGGCGGTGTAGAAATGGCGAACATAACGCACTGTGATACATCTTCAGCGTTAAGCCAACAGCCATTTAACCTTGTTTTCACTGTATCGGGAAGTATAGGTGTTTCAACAGCTCCCGAGCTAATGTTCTGAATAAAAATACACATGGAAATTAAAAATAAACTAACAGTAACAAAAATAACCTACGGTCACTTTAATTTTTGTGCCAAGCGCATGGAATTCCTGACGAAGGATCTCATTAATAGCGGTAAGTGCATGCTTCGATGGTGTATTCATATTCTGATTAGGCATTCCTTTGGAAATTGGAACCTTGTGACCATAAATACTATTTATTAGTATAACATGGCCATCAAACTGACGCTCTTTCATTGATTTAAACGCGCGCTGGGTGCAGTATATCGCGCCCATAACATACGTCTGCAAAAGATTCTGAATTAGTTCAACATTCATAGTGCAAAGCTGACCATACTGAAAGTAGCCGGCACTATTCACTAATATATCAATGCCACCCAGATTTTTTTCAATCCAATCGAAGGCCTCATTGACTGACTCCAGCTGCGAAACATCACACTTTATGGCATGTAGTCTCTTCTGTTGTTCCGCAGTTAACTGATTCTTAAGCTCCTCAATGAGAAGATGACGTCGTGCCAATCCTACAACGATTAGTCCAGCTGCAATGAAATCCTTAGCAATAGCCGCTCCAATGCCTGAACTAGCGCCAGTGACGACGGCTATTTTATTTTGCCAACTTTCCATACTTTTCGATTCTATAGCTTAATGTTAACACTTGAATTGCCAAATGACAACTTAAAAAATTGAAGTCTACTTCCTCCTTTATATAGGTTATCTTTATATACGATTATATCTGTACGATTATTTCTTAAGTCATTTTAAATTACAACGAGTTAAAGATATAGCTGTGTTCTTTGCATATTGCACCATATGCACACAAACCAATGATTTTTTTTCATAAAGCTTACACATATGCTGATTGAAAAGTTTAAGCAAGATTTGTAGAAACATTGAAATCAGGTTGCTGCCAGAGTGAGCGCCGATTCAGATGCGTTGTTGGACACGAGAGACGCTAAACTTTCATAGATTTGATTATTTCATTTTTTTATGATATTTTGGTATTTATTTAACAAAAGCTGTTGAAATATAAGATATATTCTTTTGCATGCCGCTATGAGCATTGAAGATAACAACGAATTACCAGATGATATAAAAAATTGTGAAAATGTAAACTTATTTAAATTTAAATTAAAAACTAATTGTATTTTATGCATATTTATGGTTAAAATTAATGTTATCTCAATTTAAGCTGTAAAACTTAATAATTAATAATAATTTTAACAATAACCATCATAACAATAATAATAATAAAAATAAAAATAAAAATAAAAATAAAAATAAAAATAAAAATAAAAATAAAAATAAAAATACAAATAAAAATAAAAATAAAAATAAAAATAAAAATAAAAATAAAAATAAAAATAAAAATAAAAATAAAAATAAAAATAAAAATAAAAATAAAAATAAAAATAAAAATAAAAATAAAAATAAAAATAAAAATAAAAATAAAAATAAAAATAAAAATAAAAATAAAAATAAAAATAAAAATAAAAATAAAAATACAAATACAAATAAAAATAAAAATAAAATAAAAATAAAAATAAAAATAAAAATAAAAATAAAAATAAAAATAAAAATAAAAATAAAAATAAAAATAAAAATAAAAATAAAAATAAAAATAAAAATAAAAATAAAAATAAAAATAAAAATAAAAATAAAAATAAAAATAAAAATAAAAATAAAAATAAAAATAAAAATAAAAATAAAAATAAAAATAAAAATAAAAATAAAAATAAAAATAAAAATAAAAATAAAAATAAAAATAAAAATAAAAATAAAAATAAAAATAAAAATAAAAATAAAAATAAAAATAAAAATAAAAATAAAAATAAAAATAAAAATAAAAATAAAAATAAAAATAAAAATAAAAATAAAAATAAAAATAAAAATAAAAATAAAAATAAAAATAAAAATAAAAATAAAAATAAAAATAAAAATAAAAATAAAAATAAAAATAAAAATAAAAATAAAAATAAAAATAAAAATAAAAATAAAAATAAAAATAAAAATAAAAATAAAAATAAAAATAAAAATAAAAATAAAAATAAAAATAAAAATAAAAATAAAAATAAAAATAAAAATAAAAATAAAAATAAAAATAAAAATAAAAATAAAAATAAAAATAAAAATAAAAATAAAAATAAAAATAAAAATAAAAATAAAAATAAAAATAAAAATAAAAATAAAAATAAAAATAAAAATAAAAATAAAAATAAAAATAAAAATAAAAATAAAAATAAAAATAAAAATAAAAATAAAAATAAAAATAAAAATAAAAATAAAAATAAAAATAAAAATAAAAATAAAAATAAAAATAAAAATAAAAATAAAAATAAAAATAAAAATACAAATACAAATACAAATAAAAATAAAAATAAAAATAAAAATAAAAATAAAAATACAAATACAAATACAAATACAAATACAAATAAAAATAAAAATAAAAATACAAATACAAATACAAATACAAATAAAAATAAAAATAAAAATAAAAATAAAAATAAAAATAAAAATAAAAATAAAAATAAAAATAAAAATAAAAATAAAAATAAAAATAAAAATAAAAATAAAAATAAAAATAAAAATAAAAATAAAAATAAAAATAAAAATAAAAATAAAAATAAAAATAAAAACAAAAATAAAAATAAAAATAAAAATAAAAATAAAAATAAAAATAAAAATAAAAATAAAAATAAAAATAAAAATAAAAATAAAAATAAAAATAAAAATAAAAATAAAAATAAAAATAAAAATAAAAATAAAAATAAAAATAAAAATAAAAATAAAAATAAAAATAAAAATAAAAATAAAAATAAAAATAAAAATAAAAATAAAAATAAAAATAAAAATAAAAATAAAATAAAAATAAAAATAAAAATAAAAATAAAAATAAAAATAAAAATAAAAATAAAAATAAAAATAAAAAAAAAAAAAAAAATAAAAAAAAATAAAAATAAAAATAAAAATAAAAATAAAAATAAAATAAAAATAAAAATAAAAATAAAAATAAAAATAAAAATAAAAATAAAAATAAAAAT